>CAEGAE010012622.1:0-108713 GCA_903067095.1 Girardinus metallicus | reverse complement strand
TGAAGAGTTGTGATTTCCAGTTTTTGTGCACATTTGCCCTGTTGGTACTGATCATAGTTGATTATCATTTCTTTGTATTTTCCAGGCTAATCAATCAAAAAGCCATTTCATAACATTATTGGTCGAATGCGGTGTCAATCAAAAGATGGGCTCTAGGCTGCCATATAAAAGCATCATAATGGACACCGGCAGAGTTTAAACAGGAGAAAAAGGCAGAGAATTCAGACACACTAGATTTGTCCCACTGGTGGGACACCGCCAGTTAAGGGGTTAAATGTCTTTTTTTTTTTTTTTTTTTTTGGCCATGTTTACCTGTTTTACTTGTTTATTCCAATTACTAAAAGTTAGCTTGCTAGCACATCCACATATTGGCACTAATGATTTACACCATCTACTGCGTCTCTCCTACGTATTGCTATTTATGCAAACGCCCGTATTTTTTCCAGCTTGATTAATAGAACTTCAGACCAAATAAGCTGCAGCGTTGGGAAGCTGAGATTGTTTGGTTTCTGCTATCCATTCCACTGTGTGTGTGTGTGTGTGTGTGTGTGTCTCACCAGCACAATCATCTAAAACAATGAGATTATTTTCTGTCATTTGCCATTGGTTCTCTAAAAAACTGGTGAAACACACAGATTCTTCCTTTATTTGTTGTTGATCCAGATATATATATATATATTTTAAGTATCTACCGCTGAGGTATGCGATACTTGGTTAAGGTTGTGTTGTGATATATTTACAGCTGTCACTCAGTAACCTCCCGAGACTGGGATAAGATAAACTCTGGAGACTTTGCATCCCACCACTCGCAGTTTCAAGGAGCACATACCGCACATCATGCAAGCCATGCAATTCTATTTGATATATCCCAAGCCAATAGGAGCTGTCAGTCGGCATTAAAGTCAAATTCACATATTTACAGAAAAGTTGTCTTGTTTTCATTAGGGAGCAAAGGCCAAAAACTCAAGTAAACGACTCAAAAGCTTGTTCAAAAAACCCCTCCGAAGCTTGTTAGTGAGTTTTAAGGTGTTTATGCAATAAGCAGAGTTGTTATATTTTAAAATAGGTATTTATACAGAAAAGTGATGCAGTAATAAACATACTTTTAATACAGGGTTAGGATTCAATAACAGGATCATTTCTCAGGAACTGTTTTGACTTGGAAAACTTTTTATATTTATTTTATTTTATTTTTTTTTCAGTCAAAGTGAGACAGCTCTGGTGTGACAAATAGTATTAAGACTTGTAACGCCAGGAAAGATGTGTCCCTTTACGCTCATGTCCAGACATTCTTGCTCTCTTTGGGTTTGGTCAAAATCAACATCTTTCACTACATTACTAACAACTCTGGTCCAGTTATTGAAACCACACCGATGAGACAGATTTTTTTAAGTGCATTGCATCATTTTGTCTAAATCTAATCATAATTTTGTTGAAGAGTTGTGATTTCCAGTTTTTGTGCACATTTGCCCTGTTGGTACTGATCATAGTTGATTATCATTTCTTTGTATTTTCCAGGCTAATCAATCAATCAAGTAACTATTTTGCCTTCAGCTGTTGTGAAAATGCTGTATATATCAAAGACATTTTACTTAGTATCGTCGTCTTATCTGACGCCTTGAAATTGGCCTCTGTCACTTTAAGAACCTTTAGAATAAAGTCAACACTCAAGCCATGTTTTTGTTGAGGGAATATCATTATAACACGATATAAGACTCAACAAGTTGATTTTGCATAATACGCAGCACTAAGTACAGTAATATAGGAGGATACATAGCGCATTGAAAGTAGATTTTTACATACCCTTTATTAAGTCTATGAAACAACATATTGTTCACCTTTTATTAATTGGGATGATCAGAGTAATTGGCATCACTAACACCATGCTCTTGCTGTGGGTGTTCAAGAGTCTGTAGACTTTTAGAGTTTCCATGGCTTGCCAAATTTCCTAGATATGATACACAGGATGGAAAGCTCATTAAAATAAAGCTGAGCAGTTTTGCTTCACTTGATTTAGGCTGTCTAAATTCATGCTCTCTCACATCTTGAAAGAATCGGAGAAGTTTTAGGCATTAGTTTCCTTTTAATTAGCTTTGTTCATTTCTGTCTTTCGTTTGACTTCATTGCTACACACATCCTGATCAATGGATGTGGCTAAATTTGAGTTTTCTTCATTCAGTAACAACTCCCACACCAGAAAGTGTTGTTGTCAGCACTTGCATATGTTGTGTTCATTGAACGACAAAAGATTGGATTCTTGGGATTACCTAAAAAATGGTTCCAGCCAATTTCTCAGTTCACTGCAGCTTTTGGCATCTTTTTATGTTTGATGTTGGTTATTTGGTCCCTGGTCAGTAAGTTGTTTTTTTTTTTCAATCAAGTTAATTTAGCACATTTCAGCAAGGCAGTTCATAGTGCTTTACATTGTGAAAACATGTAAAACATCATAAAGTCAACAATTGTGAAACCAGTGAGAGCCAATGCATTTGGTCAGGTGCCAATGTTAGAATCATCATTACACATCAAATATGTTTGTCAATGTTCCACTTATTATGGTATAAATGTATGTGCATGCACACATTTAGCCATAATTAAACACATTTTTAATAAAAAAAAAAGTGCTGTGGACCAAGTTGCTGTCTGATCTGTGTGATAAAGAAAATTAGAGAAGCGCTGCCATTTAATAGCTGTGTAATATTCTCTGTTCAATAATCCAAGTGGGTCATGTTGTGCTGTTTCTTTTTAAAGTTTCACACCCTTTGTCCATTAGATGCTTTTTACACAATGTTTATACAGTTAATTTGAAACTACAGAGCTTCTGTTTGATTTTTCCCTCATTTCTCTCTTTGCTCAGGGTGGTGGTGATTATTGGTGGTGTTGTCTGGGGGGGGGGGGGGGTAAGTCTTTGTTGTAGTCACAGCTCTAAATCTCATTTGTAATGGTTATCAACTGGATGGGCTTTCCACAATAGCTAATGGGGGGAAAACAAATCTCTATTTGCTGTGTTTATCATTTGATTAACATTAATACTATCCCTGTGTAATTAGCCTAATTATGAGGCTTTACGTAGAATGAAGTGTCTGAAATTTCCTGGCCTGAGACCAGTGGCTCAGTCCTGTTTGACAGGTAGAGCGTATCTGCGTCTCCTAATGCGATAAAAAATCTTATCTGTAGCATTTGGAAATCACTCATCTGAAGTTTTTCATAGAAAATATACTTCAAGGACCAGTTGTGGAGGTATACCACCTGAAAGGTGACAGATACTTAACAAAACACAACTACACCTGGAACGGTTAAAGGCCGTTGCGACAGAAACGCCCTCCGACTTCCCTTCTTGCCCCTCTGCCCTGTCTCGTTTTATCAGACCTTCGTCTCGGCGCGTTGGTGTCTGGGCGCTGACGGGATGAGCTCTGATCGGAACCCTCTTTCCTCATCCAGCTCCCAGCACATTTGCTTTGACGCGAGAAAAGGTGATTTTTGCCTGCTGGCTTTCTCCTCATTGTCTCTCTTGGTTTGTGTCAAGCTGCCAGACTTGGTTAAGATGTTGACTTACAGCAGGTGTTGGAATCCGACAGACGGCGCTTGTATTAGAGGGGATTTTGTTCTGTTAAGGTATCGAGAACTTTCTGTGTCCACAGCAACGTTGAACACACCAATAGAGCAGCTGGGCATTTTTTATTTGTCTTAGCCGACATTTATGTTTTCACAAAATTTAGAATATCTGTGGTGTCTCAATAGGATTAAAACTAGAACTTTTGGCAATACTACCTTACATCAAAAGGCCCTGGGTTCAAATCCCAGCTTAGGGCTTTTCTGCCTGTTCTTTCCATATTTGGGAAGAAGAGACAGGTTTGATATGAGTACCAAACCTGATTGTTGCTCTCTCTAAATTGACCTAGATTAAGAGTATTTCCGTGGTTGTTTGTCCTGTAAGTGTTTGTGTTGCCCTGTGATGAAAAGGGTGAACTGTCCAAGGTATAACTCACCTCTCACCCAATGACCACTGGAGATGGGCACTATCCTACCCGTGATCCTGCAAGGACAAGCTAATACACACGATGGATGGATGGATTTTCTATCTCCATGCTTTTTTGTTTTTCTGGAGATCAGGGAAGCATAATATATCAGCACTAACATCAGTGAAACATATTATAACTTACATTTTTGCCAATTCCCATTGAACCATCCATGTTTCCAGTTTGCTTTTTTTTTGTTCCATGCTGCATTCAGGATCTCCAAGTATGCAACCCAACAATTTATTCAGTAAGTAATTTAGAATTTTTAACATAAGTGATGTATTTTTGTTTCTAACACTGGAATTTTATCTTCTTTAATGTTTTTTATTATTATTACTATTTGGACTTACTTTCACTCCGTCTTTGTTGAACGTGTACAGCGTTAATGAATCCAGCTAACTTTGGCCATGAGCATATGCTTTTCTATACACAAGAATCCAGTTGAAAGGTTTGTAAAAGGTCCTGCTGAACCCTTGAACTTGTTCAATAATTCAGCCTCAAAGGGTAAAATTGGCTCAAAAAAAACCTTGGTTGGGTTGAGATAAAAATGTCCACCATGTCTCAAGGATTTAGAATGCTTTCTTCATTTATAGATCCGTCTTGCAGGTCTGGATTTTTGTTGCAGTTTTTAAATGAAAAGAGGCAGAAGGGGAGCTGTCTGACAATCTTGGCGATAAGATCCCGGTGTTTATTTTGGTCTTGCTGCCGGAAGAGTCACGTCCGCTGTAGTGTTTGCGGTGGCTATGTTTCAGGACATGATGTTTGACTTGCCCACTCATCTGATGTCCTGAGACTGCTATTGCACCTGATCTGTTCAATTTTTAACATTTTTAACCAAACAGCCTTTTGGTTTTATTAATATGTCAGCAGATGACATAGCGTTGCACTTACAGCACCTTCAAATATGTACTCTTCTGCAAAAAAAAAAAAAAAAAAACATTTCCAGATCCATAATGACCATTTGACCTCTTGCCTCTTCCCTGTCTCCAAACATGGGGACTAGCGGAAACGCACTTGTTTGTTTAATGCCGCTTTCACCTGTTCAGCCATTCAACCGGCGCTCCAATGCAGGGCGAGTCCAATGCATGGGAAGACTTGGCAACAACCTCTTGCAGATGGGAGCCTTTAATTTTTAAAGTGTTTTCCTTCCGCACGGCTGATCCTGCGCAGGTTGCGTCACAAACTGCGAGTGCAAAGTCCCAGTCGCCCTCCAGGCCTTTATTTGGAGAGAATCTGCCAGCCAAAGTGTGTCTCTGTCTTCATGTCTGCAGTGCATGTTTGAAGCACTGTTTTGATCGGTGGTTACTGAGCCAAAAGCTGTGTAGTTTTAAGTGTTATCTACTCATGGGAGGAAGCCCAAGGTGGGAGAAAGGGATCATAATTACCCTTTTAGTCTTAGTATTTCGATTTTCTGGGACGAGGCCGTGTTCTGAGATATGTTTAATTAAATAGATGTTTTGGTACGTGTAAGGAAAATAACATTGTGATTGGTTGCGAAAACCTGTGCCAGGGCATAACGTTGCTTGTACACGGATGAAAATAGAAAGTAAGGTTTAGGGCTCATGTTGGAAAATCTTTCTATCCTTTCGTTCTCATCTATGTCTCCTTCAATCTTTGACCTTTAGGATTTGGGGCAACGTCATTTTTGTCTGGTGTGAACATTTGCTGCCATGACACTCTGTCCAACTGACTAAATATCACATTGGCATGAAACACGTAACTTTGCAACATTTTGAATATATTATCTATCAGTTATTGCACTCCAAGTAGTCTTTGTGATATAAATGTTCCACACATTTTGAAGTATTGCATTAGAAAGATTTAATGGAAATTACAAAAATTAACTTCCTTAATTTTGCAAAAAATGTTTTTACGCAGGCTGAAGTTGGTTCTCAACTTTTTCGAAAAATATTTAATAAGCTAAAGTGGAGATGGAAACGGGTTTACCGAATAGGTTTTGATGTAGCAAATCAGAGTTCAAACTTCCAGCATAGAGGGGATGACCGTCAGCCTAGAGTGGCCAGCGGCGGATAACCCAGTTTGGGTTGGGATTGGTGGAATGCTCCCAACCACTGGTGGATTTGTGCCCGAAACTCAAAAAAATTTCTAAGCCCAAATCTCCAACTCAGAAAGAAGAACTCGCCATTTTTCAGACATGTCTTGCCAATCCTAATTTGCATCTTCTACATTTTGTTAATGACTGCCATTCGTAACGTCAACATTTGCCAAAATTGCAGTTTGCGTAGCCTGGTCGATTCACTCCAAACGAGTAGATGGAATTCACATTTTATTTTCTTCAACATTTTAAAATTTTACTCAAAATTTACATGACAATTGGACGGAAGTATGACTATTGCCATAGCACGTTTCATCATCTGCAAACCAGTCGAGCATTGCACACAGTAATAAACAGCAAACTGACCAAAGATCAACTGCGTGTTGAACCTTTGTCACAAGGTGTCTGAGCTTCTGTAACGAGGAATGCATTTAGACTACTTCGTCACTTTATTCATCTACATTTAACATTACTTGTAAAGGGATGGCCTTCCCTAAACATTTACTACCAAAGAGCTTAAGACCAAACACAAACATTGCTCATAAAAAGCCCACAATTGGACCTTTAGGTGGGTCAAAACCCCTTCTAAACACAACACAAAACATGTTTGTTTTCCTAGAACAGTGGAAAATCTGTCAAATCATGCAAACAGGTTTTTAGGTTTATAGTGTTTTATCATCACTGATTCATATCCACGAATTGTTGTTTTTTCCTGGTAGCCCATGAATAATACCGAACTGCTCATTCTTCCTTTGCCTCTACGACTCAGCTGCTCTCATCTGGGTCATTTAGTAGAACGGCCCTTTTTTTCTCAAATCAATAAAAAAACCCACATTTTCCCCCCAAAAAACCCCAAAAAGTTGCCCATTATATTACTCATCACAATACAAAGGAAGATGATTCTAAAGTAAAGTGCTTCGCCCAGGACCCCCAACCATGAATTACTTTTTTACTTCCACATATTTAACTGATTAGTGTCAGTAATGAACCTTTCAGACTCAACTATTACTGGAAAATACAACAAGCAAAAACAGGCATACGCCTTTTGACTCCTTGTTTCCAAGATTGCAATTTTTTAAATTCACGTGAATACACTGGGAACAACTTTTCCCTTTAAAAAAAACAACAACAAAAAAACAAAACAACATTTGCTTGTGGTTGAATGATGCAGATGTAGTAGTTCATGTCTGTGTGGAACAGTTGCGTTTAACTATTTTAAGATAAAGAAGAAAGAAACCTCAGTTTCTTTACAGGCTATAAAATTAAAAGCCTTTTAATGCGTCAGCTGGTTTAACCTCAGCTTAAATGTTCAGCTTTTCAGATTCTTGCAGCGGAGCTTTTAAAATCGGCACGAGAAGACGCTGACAGTCAGTCACCAGTTGGCACAGCGTTTTATTTATTTATTTTTTTTACGGGAGCTTCCGATCACTCCGGCGTCTGCGGTTTTGATTATGTCTTCAACACGCGATCCGGTTCGCAGGCCTCAGAGAATATTTGCTAGAAAGCATGTCAAGCCTTCCCCTGAACAAAAAGCAAAAAAATCTCTGAACCCTGCAATTTTATGTTAGAACTCCGTACTCTCTGTGGTCCTCTTTCGGATGGCTTTGTTTGATAGTTTCCTTGGTGGATATGAAAGATTAATGTGACAGAAGCACCTGCAGCAGTTTCTCAATGACAGCTGTAAAAGTGCAGAGAAACGACTGATAGAAGACATTCTGACTGCCGTGCCCTCGAAAGGCGAACTGTTTAATGTGCTGTCACGCCTCTGAGAGTCATCTCAAACTGCCCCGGCAATCACAAAAGCCTTTCCTTTTCATGAGCCTCCACTTTAACTAGAATGTTTTGTGTGTGTACTCTGGTGTGTGGTGGGTGTGCGCGCGTGCGTGTGTGCGCGCGAGTGTTTTTGTGGTGGGGTTAGCTTGCGGAGGTTCAAAGAAATATGGAGACAAACTAAAAGCACAAAAGTGACTTTTTCCTCAAACCTTTTCTTGTACTTTGTAATGCCCCTTTCACACTATTGCATATCTGCCTTGTGTCGCACAGGGAGACACAGCGCCACAGGAAGTAACACTCCTACTGAAGCATTTGACCAGATAAGTCAGGCTGCCATGGATTTTCTGGACATGTTGAGAAATTTTGCTGAAGGAACCATGGAGGCTGCATATCTGCAACTCTGCCACCGAAATTACTCAACCGTCAGCTCAAATACTGCTGCAGTAACCCAATGGTGACATTGCTCAATCTCACTATGCAGATGCTCTGTAGGATGCTTGAAACTGAAAGTTGATTGATTTGGCTTAAAAATCATCTCACCACTTGTGGGCATTTAAATTTTAAGTTTTACCTTGAAATAATCTTAAAATATGAAGAAAAAATAGCAAAAGAGTGAGAATCCGGCAAAAGTAACACACCAGGTCCTGGCACAGTAGAAAACTGTAAATTCCACACCTCTGATTCCGATACCAGGCACTATTTAGCATGCTGGTCCACCAAGAGCAACACATATTTATACAGAAGATAAAAAAACTTAATTTGCTCTTGTTTAAACCCACATAGAAACATTTTGTCAATACGCTAGCATACATGGCAAGATGAAAAACTGTTTGACAGCATCCTTATCCAGTGCACTTGTTTAGTCAAAATTTTGTCTGAGATGTTGTCATGGCAATTCTGCATTAAGCTTTTTTAAGTGCAACAAATTGCTGCCGTCAGCTGCACTGACTTGAGTTTGTAGTAAATGCAGCAGAAGAAAACTGCTTCAACTGACCTTAAAAGTCTTAGGAAATAGTTTGAAGAAAAACAGGCAGTCGGATTTATCAAAGGTTGTCTGTATGAAGTCCAAACACTGCAAAAAGACATGCTTTAACATGATCCTATCTGAGCAAAGCTGTGCTGTAGGATCCAGCTTTTCAGCTGAACACTCCAGCCTGAAGAATACTTGAAATATTCCTCCGTTTCAGGAAACCAAGGTCAACATTTTCAGCTCTGACGATGTGTAGTGGTTCAGATTTGAACTGAGACTGAATTGCCACAGTGGATGCACAGTCCAAACATACGTGATAATGTGAGCCTCCAAGAAAACAAAAGCTATTGGACAAGATGATGCTTTTCTCTCCAGTAGGAGCAAGACGAGTATATCAGCTCGATAATGACATAGAACTCCTATGGGGTTTTAAAAATAAAGGTAATTAAAACTGTCCGGCCGTGGTCATCATAAATCACCAAAAGAATGACGGAAAGCCTGTTGCTATGCTGTATTCTGTCTTAAAGAGTATTCAGTCATTTGCGACTTGTGCAAATGACAAAATGCTGGCCTACTTTCAGGTCAAAAATTGGAAATGCAACTCTCCTAGCTCTTGTTTTTTTTTTTTTCCCCAAAATCTGGCCCTGATAGAGAGCAACATCAATCATCCTGAGCAAATTGGAGATGCAGCTATCAGGATTTCACCTGCAAACGCAGCTATTAACCAATTCTGAGATGTCTTGAAGGCCAATAAGAAGAGATGTGAACATCATTGAACATAACCGTTCTTCTGTAAATGGTTATTTATTATTTATGCCAGGAGCAGAGGCAAAGTCAAACACTGTAAAACAGGGTTATAACATCTTTAATACAGAATGAAAACTCGCTCTGGGATCTTAGATCAGTAAATAGTGTGGAAAGCTTGGCTACAACTTCAAAATAAGCAAGCATTCCCATTTGGCCTGTCGCAATAAGCAATGACGATATTAATCGCATGATGAATTAAAACAAGCTCAGTTTCCATTTTCGTGATTTATTGTTTTTCTCTTCTTTCTTCATCCACCAAAAACTGGATGACAAAAGTCCTCAGTCTGGTGCTTTGGACTTTACAATTCATTTTATTTGTTGTCTCCGTTTTATTTATTTTGGATATTTAAAATGTCTTCCAGTTCCAGTGTTAAAAATGTGTTCTTGCATTATTATGCCATTACTATTATGTCACTTGAAAATGGTCTCAAAACAATATTATCATTTATCGCAATAACTTCTTGAACAATTTATCATCCTACAAAATTTGTGACAGGCCTAGTCCCCATACGAGTATGCTGGAAAACAGGGGTGAACAGATGTGAAAATTTGGGCTGATATAATGTAAGATATTAATGTTGCCGTTATGTCTGATAACCGATACCGATATTATATATAGTTCCCAACCCTTCAACACCAGGACAAACAACCACACCACTGACATTTCCTTTCCTTCAGGTGAACACTCCAAATCCTGCAGAACTATTATTGTGCTGAAATAAATACCACAAGGCCCCCAAACCTGAAAAACATACACAAACATCAATAAGATGGAAAAAATTGTCTGCTATTAATATGAGGACCTATTTATTTATCGGGCCGATACCGATACGTTAAAAAGTGACTAAAATCAGCCAATATATTGTGTACCCCTACTGGAGAATGCAGAACTTTAGGTTCAAGATGATAAATGATCCAGTTTGCATTACTACAATCATCCTTCCTGTTACCTGCTGAAAGTTGTGTCTCTCTGTCTTTCTCACCTTCTTTCTTTTTCGTTTTTACTGACATGTTGTGAAAAATACTTTATTTTCCTGGAAGTTTCTCTCAACCATCCCTCTGCTTCTACTGACCTCAGCGTTCATCTTAGTAGCCGACTTGGTCTTCTCCCAGTAACCTGGTAGTTCTTGGGTATAGGAGTGGGGCATTTATCATATCGTTTATCATTTATCCATATAAAATACATGTTGTTAGAATTCTGATTTCTTGTTGCCACATTAAATTCAAATAAAATTATGTTTAAAACCCTCAAGACTGTCCAAATTGTGGCGATTGCTAGTTGTACTACTTTCTCCATTCTTTGCTCAATGACTGGAACCAACAGTAAAAAAATATTGATATATTTTCAAATACCAATAAGTTACTTTGTGCATCTTAATGATATAAATTACTTCTTGATATGTTTTTCGAGAGCAGTGTTTCTGGGGCAGTTACAGCCACACAGTTACCTAAAAAATAAGCAATAAATAGTTCTTTTATCGATATCAGAATAGTACTACAAAATATCGTGATAAAACTCTTAAGTCCACATCGCCCAACCCAAGTTGTGTTTGATGACGGTGGTTGTTGCAGATCAAGTCTTACTATGTAAGCTCCTTCTCTGTCCCACAAAGCGGTTGTGCTGTCATCTATGTTTTAGTCTATTTACCATGACTGTGTTGGGAAAGTACAGAAATTGGTCTGCAAAGACAGGTGGGTGTGACACTGCGATGCTCATCTGAATTGTGCAGCACGCAGAGCAGGAGGAAAGAAATCATAACTAAGAGCCAGTGAGGAGGCAGGGGGGGCACAGGGGGATTTGAACAGGTATTAAAGGATGATTGCGCGTGGGCTTGTCTGCCGTGCTCCCGAGAAAGAATGCAAACCCCACATCAGACGGAGTGAGGATAATAAAGAGCAAGAAACGTCAGAACAACAAAACACAAACAAAAAGGAGGAAGAGAGAGGGAGAGAGAGAGAGAGAGAGCGGTGCATAAATAGTTGAAATATTTCAAACGATTTCAGAAGGTTCTGGTGAAACACTGCATGTGTGTGTCCTCAGCGTCTGCGAGTCGTATTAGTGTCTGGTGATGATGTTCTCCGTACTGTAACTGTAGTGTACACCATGTACATTTTAAATAAATAAAGTCTGAATGCCGCACGGTGCAAATTGGCACTTTTGATCACGGATTTTAATTATTTCTTACAGGAAAAATAACAAAAAAAAAGAATTGCTACCATAATCTAATTCATAATCCTTCATGGTTTATAAATCAGAATGATTCTATCTCCTTTTTTGACAGCTGTCAACACTTAAAAATGTTTTGGTTGCATATGCATTACATCATTTTTCAATACTCTTTCTGTTTTTAAAATACTTTGTTTTTCGCCGCTCTTTGTCTGGCGTATCGCACTTTTGATTTGTTGATGGCGTGTAGGCATTGCAGCGCAGACGACGATCACAGTCGGCGTTCAAAGTGATTTCCTCTCCGCTTTAGCTTCTTTATCAGAACGGACACGTTGTTGTGTGTCCAGAGCATCGCCTTCGCTCTCTTATTTTTGCACCGTAAACCTGCCAGCTGCTTTAAATCTTGCACAATCTTAATGGGTGAAGGAAGTCTACAGAAATAATCACTTACTTCCACCTCCAGAACCCGGAGAGATTTTTACTTCATTTATTTGCCCGTCTGTGTGAGACAGATTCAGTGATCTTGTTTGATGATGTGTGTCTTTCCAGCTCAGAGCCATGTGGAACCCACCAAACGACCAGAGCGGACAAGTAGCTGCCAGGATGGAGACCACTCCGTCTCTGGGAAGCGCCAGCATCTCCGTCTCTCAGCAGCAGGCCCCCAAGAAGTTTGCCCCCATGGTCGCACCCAAGCCCAAGTTCAACCCGTACAAACAGATGGGAGATGCCGGCCTGTCTGACCCTGCAGGTAACAAAACAAAAAAATGACTAAATGTGTTGATATCAAGCAAATTATTAAAGGGGGGCAGGATTATGTAAAGTAGACCTTTTTAAGCTTTACATCCTGTTAAAATGTTATTCATCAAAAACACACCTGGAGTGTTGCTTTGATTGTTTCCTGCATGATTGAGAAAAACTTAAATCTCCCATGGCAACCGTTCAGCTCCAGGTCCAACCAGGAGCTAGACCTGGTTGGACTTAGCTCTGCTTTCAAAGTGGTTTTCTAACCCAGCTCCTTCAGACTAGCCTGGAGCAATTAGCAAATGCTTGGTGGAATTGAATTAAGGTCCAATTTCAAAGCTTTAAATTACTAAGTCAAATTTCTTTTAAGTCACATTAAAAGCATTTAAAAAAAAGCATACCTGCTTGATTGTGCTATAAAAGGAATCTGTGTGGCAGGAAAACATGTCCCACTGCCCTTTTAATAGATTATTATCAAGTCATAAATCATCAGACTTGCTCGTCCGCATTCCTCAACTTTCTTTTTTCCAGCTGGGGGTGTGACATTCATAAATCTTCTGTCTGTTGCTGATGAACTTTATTAAGTCTACTATTTCCTAAATGTCTGTAATTAACAAGTCCTTTTGGTAAATGTATTTAAGGTAGGTCTCCATGCTTTCAATTAGGTTTTTTTTATTCAGTCTTACAAAACCTGTTGCATCTAGACCTTGAGGAGGTTTAGCAAAAGCTTTTCAACCTTTTTTGAAAACTCAGAGAACCTGAGCTCAAAATGGGAAAAAAATATAAATAAATAAATATAGAGTGACTTGCTAAAGTATTCATAAAGAATAGGTAATATTCAGCTTTTTTATTTAAAAAAAAATAGTCTCCTTTAGTCGGCACTTTGTAGAAGCACCTTCCCCAGCAACACCGAGTCGCTCTGGGACACGAGTCCAATATTCCTATTTCTAATAACTGAACAGTATTTTCTGTTATAGTCCAGTAAAGTATATTATTATTGTTACTATTATTGTTGTCATTGTTAATCTTGTTTTTTTTTTGTTTTTTTTATAGCTATATTGTTTTTAACACCTTCTGTTTTTGTGGTAAACTTTACACCCAATGCTGCTTATTTTTCCCCTTTGTTTCTATCCATCACAGAGAATAACAGATGAATGTGGTTCAGTCCAAGTCTTGTCGCTCCGGCTGCAGTTGCGGAGCAAGAACATTTTCATTGGAGCCACTTCGGCGCGTGCATATTTTCAAAATGGTTCATCAAAGATAGAAAATGTTTTCTTGAGGGCATTTCTATGTGGGATTATATTGATATTTACTGCTGCCACCACCTGTTTTGGTGGGATACCGCTTTTTCCAGGAGTTTGGAGACTTACCTTCCAGTACGAACAACGAATCAGTTGGCAGGGTTAGCCAATCTGACTCTGCCCCGTCTTGCTGTCGCTTTAAGGTTGATGTTCTCTAATATTTAGCCTAATAGGTTTCCTTCCAAAATTATCCTGAATTAGCCTCATCCATCTTCCCATCTCTGTTAAAATCTTTGAGCTCAAGTCGGCTTCTAAAGGCATTTAGTTGCACCTTTTCTGCCACATCACAATTATGCACTACTTTGAAAATCCCAATAAAGTACACGGAGGTTTGCAACTGGAACACGATAAAACGTGAGAAAGTTCAAGGGGTAAGAATAGCGCATGGCTTAAAAAGGTGCTGACTCGCATCATTTTGTCCTCTGTAGCCGTTGTAATGAGCCCGTCCTGGAGTGAGGCTCTGTTAGAGGCGTTAATTTAAGAACAGTGGTGAGAATGAGGGACTCTGAGCAGTTGACGGTATTGACATTTTAGATGCGGGAAGGGTAGGAGGGAGGTGGAGTTCCTGCATGAATAATACTGAATAAACAGTGCAAGTGCTGTGGTTTGCAGTCATGTGTGAGTTCAGGAAGCCTTATGTTGAGTGTTTTTTTTTTTTGTTTTCTTTTTTTACGTCCCCGGGGACACGATGGTTTATTTAAAAAAAAAAAAAAAAAAAAAAAAAAAAGTAATTGCACGTAGTGAGTGTATGGGTGTGTAATTCTTTTAGTGCATGTTGAAATATTAAGCCAATAGTTTTGTTCTTTGAATTGAAAACTCACAACTTTGTTTTTTAAAAGCAACTGTCTGCAAAGGGTAAAAGAATTTTGAGCGAATAATAGATGATAATTGGTGTATTTTATTTCAGAAAAATAAAATACATATTTTATGTTTTAGCTTTTAAAATAAAAAAAAAAAGATAAAACATTCTATTTTCAGAAGCTAATTTTACAAGCTCAGGATTTTGACTCAAAGAGGAACAACAATTGGGCCAATTTATGCAAATTATATCAAAAATATTTTATTTAAATAAGAGTATGGCAAAACACAGGAAGTAGGCTGCAGATGGACAAGAACGGTGAAAAGTCAAAGCCGTCAGGATTGCTTATTTGAATTGAAAAAGTAAGGTCATGTTTTAATAAGTTATAAACGCGACACTCTGTTTGAGTCATTTGCCGCTTAGGAACGTTTGCAAACTTTTCAGAATTTGTTGTGAAGTCTCCAGTGTCCAAGATGTTCTAACAGCGGGACGTGGCACAGAGGCGATGGCGCGCAGCCGTGTGTCTTCCAACTTCCTGTCTCGCTGATATGTTGTAACATGAGCATTATCTAAACGTCTACCCTCAAACCCCCCCTGAGAGCACCTAGATTTCCAAAACAGGGGAAACGGTTATGAAATTCGGCGTGTAGTGATCACACTGTGAGCCTGAAAACACGGCTGTCAGTGGGGGTTTGCGGTTTGACTTCAGATCTTCTTCTGCTGCAGATGTTGGCTTTGTGAAAATTGTTCTTAGACGGCTGCTTTTTCAGGTTTGCCCACCGCTGAAAGGAGGGCAAACAAACAAGAACCCCCCCCCCACCCCCTCCCAAAAAGAAACAAGACGTTGAACACACGACTATTAGAGATTTGCTTATGAAATCTGAAAAAACAAAACAAAAACAAAACAAACAAAAAACACAAAACATTTTTTGTTTCTATGCTCTTGCATTAAACCAAAGGGAATTTTCAAATATTTGCTCTCTGATGAATAGACTTCTAATTGAAGGACAAAAACAGAGTTTTGCAGAGTAAAAGAGTAAATCAAACATATAAGCAAGTACCTGCAGCAATCATTTCTCTGAATGGTGAGAATAGCTGGGTTGGTTTCTACTTGAGGAACATGAAATGACTTTGACTTCTTATGGAGACATTAAACAGTGTTAAAGTTAGAAGTGAATGGCTGCTGTAACCTGAAAAACCTTCACAAAAGTCACCAATAGTTTCCCCTAAAGGACAGAATCGTGTGACTACATGGTCAGGCTGCTACACACACATCTTACTTCTGTTTAGGATAAAACATTTTGCTGGACGATAAATTGTCCCAGAAGTTATTGTGATGCATGATGATATTGTTGTTTCGACATTATTTTCAAGTAATGTAACAATAATGGCAAAATAATGCAAAAAGACATTTTCAGAGATCAATAAGCTTTAAATTCTAATGAACATTTAACACTGGAAGTGGAAGACGTTTTAAAAATCCAAAATAAATAAACAAAACAACAGAAACATTAAATATAGTGAATTATGAAGTCTCTGTAAACAGAAGTGTTTGTCAAACAGAGGACCAGACTGAAGACTTTTATCATCCAGGTTTTGGTAGAAAGAGAGAAAAGAGAAAAACAATAAATCATACAAAGAGAAGTTATTGAGCTCGTTTCAATGGATCACGTTATTAACCGATTTATTGCTTTCTGATCATGAAAACATGGAATGAATTTTAAATTTGCAAACCATGTGCATGATTTAATTCAGTTTTAAATTAATAGTTCATCACACTGTTCCTGCTCCAACTGGAGTTCTGTCTAGCTTTATGGAGACTTCAAATTTGTTGAAGTCTTCAACAAAATTTAATAGGTTTCTGTTTTTTTTTTTTTTTGTTTGTTTTTTTTTTTTTTTTACTTTTTCCTCTCTTTTTGGAGGGTTTGAGCTCGAGCATGATTGACAGCGCTGAGGCCCTCCTGGCTCTGATTGGTTGTTTCTGACCGGGAGTGGTGCATTTCTGCAGATGGCTTTAAACAGGAGGTTGATCTTTGTGCACAAATTATCTGTCATAATATACTGTCAGGACATAGTAACATTTTTAACAGTTAGGTAAAAGAAAAAATATATATATTTTTATAACAGTTACCTACTGCAGCTTTAATATGTTACATTATTTTTGGAACATTTGATTTTGTGATGCTAAACTAAACCCAGGCTCCAAATTGCGCCTAATTTTGCATGAAACTTGTCAAAATTGAATTGGTAAGTTGAATTTTTAAGAATTAATCTAAAGAAAATAATTCACTTCCTCTGTACAGGACATCATCAGCAGAAGAGACCATTAGAAATTTGTTTAATTTAGTTAAAACTGCTGCACACGTACGTTGGTTTTCCAGCTGTTTGAAAGAAAATACAAAAAAATCAAAACAATTAACTCAAAATAATTTCTGTGACAAAGTTCAAGGATGTAGTGAAGGGCGATTTGAGTAGCTGAACGAAACCTATTGCATCATCTGGTTGATACTAGTTCCATAATGATAGAGATGTATCCCTGAAAAGTTCTTGTATTGTTTCAGTTTCTGTTGCAGCTTTAATTATCAGCAGCGTGGAGACAGCGTCAATAAAGTTTTTAGCCGACCATTTTTTACGCTGGGTGTTTGTATTGCGAGTCAGATTCCCGAGCAGCTCATCGGGACGTCCATTCTGAGTTCGCAGTGTTTTGACTTTGTGGCGCCGACGCCTGCAGCAGTGTCATTGTTTTTCATGTTTTGTTTCCCGGCTTCAGCTAACGAACTCCCAGTGAGCGTTTCCTCAAAACGTCCAAAAGGTTTCCTCAAAATCAGTCGGATTTTAAAACAACTTGTTAATCCAACCCTTTTTATTTTTGAAGACAATAAAAAAAACTTGCCGTAGGCCGACACTAATCAATTTGGGTGTTTTGTTCTTTTCAGAAGGCCAGTTAACAAACGGTTGGTGCGCTAATGTGTCAGAAGACGCATTTATTGCTGCTTATTTCTTAATTTATTGCCAAATTTTCAATGAAAACCATAATGGAGCGTGTTCATAGCATATTTCTCACTGGACCTTTAGAACTACAAACGGATTCAGACATAAAGCAGCTCTTTGTTTACACATTGCCACTCCAGGGCACCAAGTCATCTGCTGATCAGACAGCATTAGATTTATCTTGTTTTTATCACAGTTAGTGTCAAAGTAAGTGCTCCGCCTCCTGGAGGGCTAAATTGTCACAAGTTTTTCTGGTCAGAAACTCATCCATTCCTCGTTTGGTACGTTAGGAGCAAAGCAGCTTGGTGAATTTTACTGCCAGACAGTCAGAAAGACGAGTGAGGCAAATAACATTTTAAAGTTAATTGATTTTTTTGATAATGATTGAAAAATAGGTTATATTTTATGATTTAAAAAGGAAGCAATTGAAAATTTATGGTAAAAAATTTATTAAATTCAATAGTTTTAGCATTTTTTTTCTCATCTTCCCTCCAATGTTCTGAGGCCTCCTTAGCGCCACCTACTGACCATCACTTTGAAAAACACTGCATTAAGCCCATTTCATGCCAAGTGAAGACGTATGGAAGAAAGCACTGTATAAGTAAATTGTGGTAAAGTGACATCAGCAGCTCATTCATGAAAAAACTGGATATTTATGCCACAGAACTACAGTGAACCCTCGACTATTTGTGGTTCATAATTTTTCTTGCGAATTATAACTTCAAATTATTTGTGGAAATTCATGTATTTCAAAAATTTTTGTCGTAGAGGATATCTAGATTATTCAAAATAAAATGTAGATTTGGCAGCTGAAATACCTGGACTAGGACTTTTTTTTTTTTTTTGCAGTGATTTTTGCTTCCACGTAACGATAAACCTAAAATATTGAGTTTTTGTACATTTCACCCACTTCTTAAAAAGATGATGGAAAGGTCAACTGCAAAAAATAAATTGTTTCCGGAAAGGGAAGTCACCACTTGGATTTTCCTTTTAGTTTCTGGGGAACAAAAAAAGGACGACGTGATGCAACCGTCTTACTTTTTACTCCCAAGGAAAGTGCAGGAACTTTGGAGGAGTTGTGTAAATTAGTTTTATTTAGGTTTTTCTTTTGGTTGGATTCACAATTTGACCTCTAAATGGGTCAGAGTTCTTCTGTAAAGGTCGACTGGCGTGAAAAGTTTGAGGCGTGTGATGGCAACCTCCTGCATGTAAAATAATAAGCAGTCGTTATGGAAACACTTCCAACCTTTTGCAGCAGAAAAAACAGGATTCTGTTTCTTCCAACTTTACAGAAATAAAACTAAACTTTTTTTTTTTTAAACTTCCTCTGCACCATTTCTTTTACTTACTTGCTTTTGATCAGTAAAATAGCAATTTGCATTCTCTTGAAACAGAGGTACCAGACTTTTATTTAGATTTTCTTTGGATTATATGCTTTACTCCTTTCTGTAAATGTCTGTAAAAAAACTAAATACTGTAACTTTCTAGTAGTAAAATGTTTTGTCTCATTTTAATGAAGAAATATCACTTCCCTACTTTGCATGAAATCACTTCCTATCACCTCTGTTGCAGCTTTACTTCATTGTCTACATTTTTACAGGGTTAATGAAACACTATTATTTAAAAGAGTCAATAATATTACAGTAGATAAGTATTTGTTTTTACTTTTGTTTTGATCTAGAATCCATTTCACAGGACCTTAATGTTGAAAGCAATGTCGGCGCTTTAGGAGAGGCTTTGCGCTTCCGCGCTGCTCGGATCTGATTAGGTTTTCGGTGATCCATCCGCTAAAATCCGCGTTCATTTTCTGGTTAGACATGTGTCTTTAATATGATTTAGATTAGCATCGGCATTTCGAACATGCAGACAGGAGCGCTAAAGCCTTCTGCAGACTTCTCTTCTTGTCAGGGGATAAGGCATCTTTATGAACAGATAATCGGGGGTCTCTCCTCATTTTTCTTTTTTTTAGTTAATTCTTCTATGTCAAGTAAGGGGTGGGGGAACTGTCTGATGAAAGAAATCTCGGATTAGCATAAAAAGTACGTCAATTTGGCGCAGCGAGTGGATGTGTCTTTTGTCTAGCAGGGGCCGGCATCAGGGCTGCAGTGAGCAGTCAGGGGCCGTGTTTATTGTGGGGACAAAGGAGGTTGTACAGGCGGGGGGGCGCGAGGTTTGGCCCCACTCATCTTGTTGTTTTTTTTTGTTTTTTTTTAAAGGGACATACTTGTTCTGATTAAAGCCCAGCAGGAGCGCATGAAATCTCAGACAGTGACCCTTTACTTAAAATTTCTTACATCAGGTCACATGTTGGGGTTTAGGTTTTCCTATATATGCCGGAAGACATATGTGAAGGTCAATTGTGATTTTTTTTTTTTTTTAAATATGTATCTTTAGAGTATTAGTAGAACAAGGATGTTTTTCTATTTGAAAATAACTTGAAAAGATGGACTGTCACAATAAGAAACTAATTAATAAATTAAACCACAAAGTAAAATATTAACTAAAACATGGACTTGAAATACTTTTTTTTATTTTTACTTGGATAGACTTCAAGGTTTCCACCAGAAAACTTGCTAAGCCTGGTGGTTGGGCACTAGGGCAGTCATCCGTCCAGCGGCCCGTCGTGTTTTTGATTAAAAAAATGTTAAACTTTGACAGGAAATTTGAAAATATCGCTTGATAATCATGTGTTTTTGTAAGATTAATACCTGAACAACAGCTATAAAGTCTTAGAATATGCAAACATTTTAAACAGACTTAAATACATAAGCAGTGCTTAGCCTGGTGGGGGCAAAAGTAAAGCCTGGTGGCCCGCCAGGCTTATAATACACTTGGTGAAACCCTGAACTTTATTTATATATGTATTTATTTATTTTAGATATAAAATTATTTCAAATTCATCAAAGTGAGCATGACACATCTGAAAAATATCATCCGAAACCACAAAAGCACCAGATGACAAAGAGTTGAAATCACCCACATCTGCTTCTGAAAAGCAATTCTTTTTTTCCAGTTCTGGCACTTTGCTGCCCCCTAATGGTCAGCTGGAGAAACTGAGCAGCGCTCTCCTCGCTGTATTTTGTCGTTTGACCCGATTCACAGGTAAACCTGACCTGCATTGCCATCGCAGTATAACACCCTGCACTCATAATGCCTTAGTTTCAACACCGACGACTTTTCTATTTCAAGTACGTGATCAAACTTCGAAATACGCTTCATCCTTAGTGTCGCCAATAGTCGATCATGGCTGAGTCGAAAGCCGCTGCCAGCCTGGGGTCATGTGCGCCGGTGACGAGTTTTGCATGTCAGTGTAAGACGTGACGTCGAGGACAGAAGTCAGACACTCGAAACGGTTTCTCCTTGAGTCATGTTCGCCTTTCAGAAGGCGAACTCATAACATTTTAATAGATTGTTGATCTCTCTTCACAATCCTTTTTTTTTTTTTTTTTTGCTGTCTGAAACTAATTCAGAAACGTGCGTGAGCCGAACAAATAGTGCTAAACGTTCTTACTAATTAGTCATTTTTTTGCATTTTCTCTCAAAATGTCATATTGAGTGATAAGAATCTACTGTGTGCGGATAGGATCACATGAAAAAGCCTTAAACCCACTTGCTTAATTACTGACTAATATGTAACTCTCTCGGCGCAGTTTCGTAATGTCTGGCTCGCCAATCATCAAGGGCACTACGTTTTGTTTTTTTCTTTCTTTTCGGGGCGGTGGGGAGACTTATCAAAGTGAAAGTTAAACATCCGACAAGTGCTGTTTTTAGTTGGAGGGGGAGAAGGGGGAAAAAGAAAAAGGAGCAACTTTAACACAAAGTTCCAACATAAGCTGCTGCTAACTGTTTGCTAAGAGCAGTTCAAACATGTGCATAAGCTGTTTTTATTCCTCCCTGCTTGACTGGCCAGAGGCAAACTGACTACCGGTTGTTATGTCAGAGTCCCTCATGGGTGTCACCAGGAGAATTTACAGGAAACCCACCATCGAGTGGATCGGCCTCCCTGTAGATACCACAGGCCCGGGCTCTGGGCTCATACGAAGGCAACTTTTCTCTAAGTGGAGCACAGCAGATTCTCTCAACTTCTCCTTGTGTCTGCAGCTTCTGCAAAGTGGGTGTGAATCTTGAACAGTGGTTGTTTTTGCTCCGGTATTATGTTTGTATTCCAGTCGATCTTTTGCTCTGTAACTTGAAACGTTTCAAGTGTGACATCGCCAGAATGAAGTATTTCACTTCTCCCAGTCTTGTCACTCGCCTCTGAACCTGTGGTATTGTGATATGTTTTTTCCTCAATTGCTGCTGATGAGTTAAGAACACAGTAACTGAGCTTCAGCTGGTCTTGGGTTTTCATTTTTATTTTTACAGCTAAACACCTTTTTTTCCTTTCCAGCATTTTCAACCTGTGACAATAACCCTAACTCCTGAAGAGTGAGTTTATATGTAAAGAAGGAGCAGCCTACTACATCATTTTATGTTGAATTTCATTATTTTAGTGGTCCAGTATTCACAAAATACTGGACCACGTCTTCCACATTTTGGAATGAAGGACCAATTGATATAATCTAAGAGTTACTTTCCAGGGTGGTGAATGTCCTCCGGTACATTAAAATGACAATGATCAATTATCTGTACAAGTTTTATGGTAACATTTGCATAATCGGTATAGGTGCTCAGAAATCAGGAAGGGTCAGGCAGAGGTAAAAGTTGCTAGTCAAGACATTCTTCATTAAGAATATTCTTAAAATACCTTCAGCCAGTTATGAGTCTCCAAGCTTCCTCAAAGTTTTTGTAAAAGTGTCTTGTAGAAGGACATAATTCCTCCCGATACACAAGCATTTAACTCAAGTATGAACTACAGGATTTTGGATTTACTATTTAGTATTTTTCTTAGTTTTCTTTTTTCAGCAGTACTGTGGAAGTTTGGTGGAGTGGAATTTCCTTGGTCTTACACTGGGTAATAGCTTCTCTCTGGCTGTAAAGAGTTGATTAGTAGAGTGTTTCAGTGATTCAGGGTGTTTGTAATATGAATCTTTTTTATTCCATGCTAACTATTCTTTCATATTGAGAAACTTTTTTATTGAAATGAAGTCACCCATGACCCAGATGACAAAAAAAGATAGAGTGACCAACACTACAATGAATCTAAATCCTGGTTAGATTGCTTTATTTTTTAATGGATGGTTGCTAAGCCAGCTTTCCAGCATGTCATTGTTCTCTATCAGACTGGATTTAACAATGTTGACCAGTAAGTTGGACTCTACGACAAGGGCTTGGACAGAGTCGACCCAAAAGAACGAAGCAATGTGTCAGCCAAGCTCCTACTCTATTGTTCTAAAACCATGAAACCTTCCATTTGTTGCTTATCTAGAGATTTCTCGGTTTGTTCGGCCAAATTCTTGAATTTCAAAGCGGAGGCGACTGTCCAGAAAGGAGAAACGTTGCTAGATTGCTTCCTTGGTGCAACCCAGGCTTCACGTTCACGCTATTTTAACAAACTCCAAATCTTCTTCAGACAAGCATTTAACGGTGACGTCCTTGTATTTCACTACAGGATTTATATCTTAAGGCACAATGACAAAGAGAAAGTGACTGAGTTCAGTTAATGGTGTCATAAAAATGTCCTCAATAGTAAAAATGTTGAATGTTCTGGTCCATTATTAAAGCAAATTACATCAAGCAGAGGAATGACAGTCAGTGAGACAGTTAAACCTGTAAGGTTTCTTAGAATTAAAGAAAACTGATTGTGTGCCATATGCTCCTGGACACACACATGCCATCTTAACAGACGAGAAAATCCCCTGTGAAAGTAGAAGCAGCACCCGGTTCTGTGGCGGAGGATTCCCGTCATGGCAGCGGCTCGAAGGTGTCGTGTTCTGAAACTAGCTGAGTGCGCGCAGCAGCGGCTGCTTGCAGTGACATTTGACTGGCTTCGTTTACCCTCTCTCAGGCTTGTTTAGAAGAAAAGACAACAAAGACTTCCTTCCCACCTTTGATGTATATCTCTTTGAGTCATTAGAAAAACCTCACAGACCACACATTTCAGTGAATGTGAGGGCAATTTATTGTTTGGGCTCCCGGATAAGAAAGCTTGTAGCTTTGAACCCTTCTCTCAATATTAGTTTCTTCACTCTTATGTGCGAAAGATAATCTGTCTGTCGTTCCTGATCTCGGTTTCTCTTCTCGTTCATCGAGTAGCTAATTTCGCTTGCTTTCATACTTAAAAGGAGAGCATCTCCAAAGAATCCCTCCATAGGATCTCCAAAATAAACGAAGTCATAAATCACTCTTCTATACATATCATACTAATTAAGAGCTGGGCTCAGCTGCTCTTCTCCAGCGGAAGATGGGAAAAAAAACTGGTCCATAATTATGTCAAAACAATGTGCTCTCCACCTCTGCCACAGCTCATTTGGGTCCAGGATGTGGAGATGAAACATGTGGACTGTCACCAAAGACTTAAAAAGAGTTTGTCCCGTTTGTGTGGAAAGGGCTGCACATTTCTGGCTCCTTAAAGGACAACGTTCTAGATTTGTTGAAGTGAGGTTTTGTTAAAATCTTAAAACTGTTGGAGCCCTGATTTAGTGTTGGAGGTGTCACAAAACTGAGTGAGAATGAGATGCATCTTCACAAAATGCTATTCAGTTGCTATTATGAAGCAGCTGAACAAACTCCAGCATGAGCTCCGCACACCAGTTAACCGCTCTCAGCTTGACACCCTTTGTAGATATTTTTGAGACCCTTATTTTGGAATAAGGAAGGAAGTATTTCTTCAGATTTACAAAAATTCAGAGTTCCACGACCAGACGCTGCTACAGCGTGCGAGGCTAATGTTTTAGCGTTTCCCCTTTATGACATAAACAAGGATTATCTAAAGGATTTTTTTACATTGTTTTGTGATGGTTCTATCTGTGAAATAAAACTTTATTTTACTTTTTTTTTTTCGTTTACCCTTTATTTAACCAGAATAGAAAGCCCATTAAGATTAAAAACCACTTTTTCAAGGTAGTCCTAGCCAAAGCCTATGTACTTATAGCAGTTTTTAATGCAGTTAGACTACATTAGATTTTCTCTGGTCTGAACTGGATAATTTAGTATTTATTTCAGGGTGGTTGTTCATATAGAAATCTATTATTTATAGAGGAATTAAAGGAAAGAGGCTGTGCGCCACATTGGATCTTCCTGTGTGAAACACTTCATGAGATGTAATGGGTTTCCGATCAGAGTAAACTGACAGAAAACTTTATTCTCTTAAACTGTTTCAGGTGTAGTTATATTGGTCATGGTTTACATTTTCCTCTTTCAATTTGTGTTTCACACAGGAAGGTCACAGGTGGCGCACAGCCTTCTTCCTTCTATTTGCTGTGTGTAGATAATCATTGGCTTTTCTTTAAATAACAATAAAAGGAAACCTTTTAAGATTTATCAAAGTGTGTGAACTGCTTTGAAATACTACAGTTTGTAGTTATTTTAAGTCAGTAGAAGCCCCCTTTGGTGTAGGGTCTTCTCGGACTACCCGTTAGCTTTAGCCTCTGGGATTTCTATGAAATTTAGATGCTAAGAGAGTTCGCTGTAGACATTTATCATTATTTCACTTTCAGAACTATCCCTTTTTTTATTTGTTACAGTTTAGTAATGCGTTTCTGCAGACCTTATCTGTCTGAGCCTGCAGACTCGCATAGCTTGTGGGGCGCAGGGCAGCGATACGTACACAAACCGAATGACCCTGAAGAGGCTGAAGACCCCCGCATGGGGTTGAATACCAGAGCAAGCCAGAGCCGAGGATTCCTCTTGGATAAGATGTCTTCGCAGACCTAAAAACAAATCCAGTTCCTTCATTCTCAGGAATCTTGGAACCCCGGTTCTGTGACTTTAACAGTTCAGCTCCACATGTGGAACTACAGTCCCAACACACCATCTTTTTTTTTTTTTTTTTGGATCCTGCTGAGGCTCTCAGACAGCGGCGACTCCGGCTTTCAACCCGTAAATCAGGCTCAGGTTGTCGGGAGATAATTTCCACTGTGTGCGGCCAAAAACACCCTCGCCCTGTATTTTAGGTTTCTTGAGTTCGCAGCCTCTTTCTTCCTTTCCTTTCTGTCAAGTGTTGGACACTTTGTGTGAGAATTGCACTTCATGGCTTTTGTCCTAAATCTTTACAAGCCAGATGGCTGGCGCGTACACACACAGAACTCTGGTAAAATTGTACTTATGCAAATCTGCTAACATATGCTTAACCTTCAATGTATAATCTTCCTCCCCTCACTGCTTACTGATGTAACTAATCCTCCCTACTACTTTGAAATGAAAAAGATTTTCTGCTGTGTGAAATTTCTGACATTGAACATTTAAAGTGTTTAATTTCAGTAGGAAATTTAATTAGCCACTGTTAGCCACATTTGGTCGCAAAAGCCAATCATATACATCGCTAATATGAAAAACAAAGTCTAATATTAGCGCGAGTGTCACAGCTGGATCCATCGCTCGGCTCTTTATCGTCTGCTCCACAACACTGGTCGGCCCGATAACCAATTACACCTCTTATGGCCCCCTCCAACAGCTTTAATCACTGATTAGGATTCCTCGTTCACAAAGCAGCTACTTAAAAGTAATTGCTCAATAAAGGGAGGGGAAGTTGTCGTATTAAGGAGGTGTTCCTGCTGCTCCTCTTATTAGCGGCTCACTCGGAGCTTTCATCTCCCAATTGTCGCAAATGGAATCGGTTTCATTCACAGCACAGGATCCATCCTCCCCTCCGCCTGCAGCTCCCTTCAGCCTGCCGCACGCCGCCATAAAGCACGACGCCATTAGCGGCCGCGCTAACCCGCAGCACAGAGGGAGCTCGCCTGCTTTGAGCTCCGTTGGTTTCTGATTTATTGCAAATAGAACATATTGAGTGATGTAAAATGGAAGTTTTTTTGTTTTGTTTAGTTTTTTGCTTTGTTTGTTTGTTTTTTTTTTTTGTTTTGTTTTTTTTAGTGGGTTTGATTTCTGGCCGGAGTTTGGAAATGTTTCTCAGCAAATGCAGCAGCTGCGGTGGGAACTTATGGGCCCTTGTTGTAACTCGTAAAAATATAAATGAGTATTCCCAAAGTGAATGTTTTCAGTTCAAAACATGTTCTGAGTGCAAAAAAGAAAATGTCAAATATGCCATGATTTCAGTAGAGACCAGAAGAATGTCTGATGTTGATGAGGAAAAAGGCAGCTTAGGAATTTCCTCCTGGAAAAGAGAAGTGGTAAAATAGAGGGAAAACACAAATGACATATCCAATTGAACGGCAAATATTTCTGATTTTAGTCTTCCTCTCTGTAATATTTAAGGACTAGACAAGAAAAATGCATTTGGTTTCATGTTTTGTACGTTTTCTGTTGCTAATTACGCAATATTCTCCCTGCCTGAATCTAGAGACTTTTATACACCAGTAGGTCTGCAATATTGCCCTATAGTCAACAAGTGAGAGACAAGGCACCTTTGTACTATAAAAATTAATTAGTTCTCCATACTTAAAAAAATATATACAAACTCATCACCTCAATATTTTTTAGGTTTCACTAAATTAACTATGTAACATAAACTTGTGCAATTTTAGTGAGCCTAACTTAACTTAATAAATCTTAGTATGTTGTACATACTATAACAGTATCTGAAGCTTAATTTTTTTGTACATGTAAATAAATCCTTAGAATTGTTTCAAATTAATATTAACAAAACAGAGAAACAATTACTTTAAAATCTAAGGATTGTTTTTTCCATAATTACAAAAAAAACAAGAAAAATGTAATGAATAAATTAGAACACCCCCTGCATGTATTCAATCTTAAAATGTTTAAAAACACAGTCATTCTCCATCAGGTGGATATGATGAGAACACACTGACACTCAGTGCTTTACAGAAGGCTTTTCCTGTTCAAACCTCGGATTTTAATTAGTCTTGTGTGCTCCTGACTGTTGAAGTGAGAATGAACATGATGTTGAGATTGACATAGCTTTCCGAAGCCTTCAGAAACAAGACTGTAGCAGCTTATGTGTGTAGTAAGGGGTTTGAGGGGATTTAACTCTGAAATCAGCCACTCCACTGTGAAGTGAGTCTATAAGGGTAGGACAGTCAAAGCAAAGGCTAGCATGTAGACATGTAGCCGTCCAAGCAAGTTTACTCTCAAAGCAGACCACGAGATGCTAAAGGAAGTTTCAGAAAACCTGAAATGGTCATCATGGGACTTACATCCATTCATCTTGAATTCCTTCAGCTTCACATGACAATGATGATCCAAAACATTCCAGTAAATCTACCAAGGACTGGCTGAGAGTTCACAAATGGAAAGTCCAAGAATGCAAGAAACTGTTGTCAGAGAGTGACATATTGACACAAGAAGATTTCCACTGAAGTTCTTTCAGCCAATGGGGTAACACCATCTGCTAGGGCCTGGGGCTTCTTTTTCAGAGGTAAATTATGAGATTACACATCCTTACATGTACATCTCTTAAAAAAAGAACTCAATATTTCATGAGATGTTTCACGATTTTCCAATAAGTGGAAGTAAAACTACATATTTTGCCTTTTTTTTGTATTTATCCTTTTTAATAAAATCTCGTGCAACAAATTGCCTTAAGAATTCACCCACTGAATGATAGAAGTTTACCATTCAGTGAACTTTTGAAGAGTCCTGCAAATGACCAATTATTTGATGCAGTTGTGTCAAAGCTAGATGTTACACATAGTAGCCTTGGAGGACTGGAGTTTGACTATTCCTGCAGTAGAGGCTGCAAAAGCCTGGTGAATAAAACCGGCTATTCAATTTTCAGTCGTTTTCCTTCACGCTTGAAGGAAACAGTCCTAAACATACATCTGACGCTACATGGGTCAAAGCTTTGTTAGGTGTTCGAATGATCCAGTCGATGTTCAAACCTAAATTCAATTAGAAGTCTTTGGCAGAACTTGCAGGACTTTCAATCCAAAACCTTATGTCTGTAGGTAGGCAAAGCTTTCAAAGGTATTCCTGTAACAACTTTGCCACAGTATATTCAGTGAACAGTGGTTCTAGTACAGGGGTGGGCAACTCCAGGCCTCGAGGGCCGGTCTCCTGTAACTTCTAGATGTATCTCTACTTCAATACACCTGAGTCAAATAATGAGGTCATTAGCAGGACTCTGACTGCACTTAGGAGGTGATTCAGCTATTGGATTCAAATGTGTCAGACCAGAGAAACATCTAAGAGTTGCAGGACGCCGGCCCTCTAGGACCAGGATTGCCCACGCCTGTTCTAAACAGTATCGTCTCAGGGAGGTTGAATGCAAATGCATGTCTTGTACATTTTTATTTGTAGAAAATGTCGAAAACCACTTTTTCCTATCCCTTTCCAACCGTGAGCTAGTTTGTGTAGGTCTGTCTCATGAAACCCCAATAACACACTTAGAGGATTTTGGGTGATATGTAACAGAATGTGAAAAGGTTCAATGAGCATGAGTAGCTTTCCAAGGCACTGTGTGCAGAAAACATGCATGAAAGGACCCAGCTGAGCTTCAAGCACGCAAATTTCTTTCTTGGTTGTGTTTAGGAGAGCTGCAACAAACTAGAAAATAGCGACACTGAGAAATTTTGTTTTCTACTGTATGAAAAGTGCTTGAAATATTTATAAAGCTACTTGAAAGGCTCTATTTGGAATGCCTGAATTATACAAGGCCCATTAGAGACTTTTGAAGGTATCATCTTAGAAGATTTAAATCATAAGAAAGGCTGAAAAGTTAACTTTTTATTCTGTAAATGACTTTTTTTTTTTTTTTGCAATGCTCAGTACAACTTTTAAATAAGGCATATAAAGCCATTCAGCAAAACACAGTATTTTTTCTCAAGGTAAAAGTACAATATCAGTGACACCAAGATTATAGTACCATAGGTTTCAGAATCAGCATTATTTGACATGTTTGTACAGTCAAATAAGGAATTTGACTACACTTTGCCTTTAATAAAGACATTTTAAGTATTAATATACAAGAAAATGAATGAATGTCTTCAAACTTAGGTCTCAGTTTGGCTGAAGTGAACTCTGGCGTGGTTCGAATACATTTGTGACCGGAATCCGCTCCAAAAGCAGGAAGCGGACCGTAGCACAGGGCATTCTGGGTAAATGAAGCCAAAACACTGGCAGGAAAAATGGTTCATGATATTTTACCAAAGACAAAAGAAAAATCCTACAACAACTAAAATTTGACGCCATTCCATTTTTGTTTACATTTTGTGAAGAACGAAGATGCGCTCATTTCTTCTTCAGAGGTTTTTGTGTCACTTCCTTCTGTACTTCCTGGTTCAGCGCCACCACAGGCAAGGAGGGGAACAGGTTGCTCACAGGTTTAGCTTGTTTGACTCAGCGCAGTGTGAAAGCAAACCGCACCAGTTCAAAGTGGAACAAATGTTTCAATTTTGGTCCCCAATACAACCGATTTTACAGGACTATCAAATGTGAAAACAACTTAAGATTTGAATAGCAATTCCTGAAGTATTAGTTATTATTTAAAAATTGCATTACCATCTCATACGTTAGCATATATCCTTGGCTAGCAATGATAAAACTGCGGCCTCTGTGTGTTTTCTCTAGTGGATAATAGGTTCTAAGAAGCTTCAAAACAAATCCAGTATGTTCCATGGTAGAGCAAACTTTCTGCACTCCGTTTAGCCTTCATGTTATCTTCAATCCTTATTCTCTCTCGCTCTGCCTGAATGAAATGCAGATATGTGTTGAACATGTAGAAAAAACTTTCTTTAGAAATAAAACCTCTAATTGGTGGATAAAGATGTAAATCAGCCAATCCCGATAAAACACCAATATGTTGTTGCACCTCAGTAAAAGTACAGCGATCTGAAACATCGCAATCTACCTGCCTTTTGCTGTTTTTCAAATGTAGAATGTGACAGACTTCATTTACGAGTCTGTTCCCATGTAGCACAAGAGTTAATTTGCCTTAACTGATGTCTCGCATAAGGACCGCCGCACGTGCATTTGTTGCACTCTCGATGCCGACATAACATTTTCACGCAGCTCCATTTCAACGCCACGCAGTTCCCTTCACAAAAAAACGTGCAATTATGGAAATGAGCCGTAACATCACATGTGATTCGACCGAGGAACGCCACGGCTCCTGGTTAAGCGACTGCTTCTCCGCTGACCCTGAGTAGGCAGCAAACAGCTCCAAGGTTGAGTGCAGTCATTTGGGAGAAAACGGTTGCGCTCGAAGGGACTGCAGGGAACGCAAACACCGACGGCGCACAAGCGCGTTCCGGTCCTAAATGTCTGGCGCGGCGAGGTGGAGCGGCGGAAGGAAAAGAAGGTCAAGAACCTTTCAGCAAAGACGCTTAGCAGCTCTCGTTCCGCATGCAGAAACCATAAGACCTGTTCAATAAATCATGCGTTTCTGAAACATTTACATCTCTTGTGTTTCCATGAAACGATAAGTCCTAAACATGTTGGATGTCTGAGAGAAATAGACATGAACTTAGTGTTCTAATTCTCTCTAAGCCACAAGTTACATGCGACATACTCTCTCAAAAAGGATGAGGAGGAGGAGGAGGGTGGCGAGGCAGAGCCTTGTTGTAGAGAAGCATGTCTTCTGTTCGGTCCCAGAGGTTCAGAGGAGCTGTTACACTCTGGAGGTTTTTTTTTTTTCTATGGAGGTCACAAGGTTATTATATAAACAATTCACATGGACGGCCTCAAACGCCCAGCGGGAATGTTTAATGCAGCGCTCGCATATTTTTTCCCCCTTCGGTGTAGAGACGCAGACGTGTCCGGCTTGCGCCGCGCCGCATTATCTCTCCGCCTCCGTTTCCCCCTTTGCTGCGCGTTTCGCGGAGGCAGCCCGAAGACCGCGCTTAATTAATTTGGTCAGCTGCCTTGGATAAACTACACTGATGACATCAATTAGATCCTAATGAAAACAGATAAAAGCCACGGAAAAGCAAATGGAATTTCTGAGCAGGACTCATCAAAGTCTTCGCGTTGGAACAAATTCCCATTACGTCCCCCATAAAAGCCTTTAATTTGCAAAGCTCATGTCTGGTTTGGTACTTAGAAGTACACGGTCAAATGATTCAGTGTAAGTCGTTGCGCTGAGAAGAGCCAAATCAGAATTTAATTTGGCACGGAACCTCCTTATCCCGTCTGAAACATGTGGCGGGACGCAATCCTTGGATTAGCGCGGACTTCAGAAGTGCACACTTGGCATGTTTCGTGTCCTCTAGCGGAGCAGACACCTTGTGTGCCGGTTTGTAACACGACATTTTACATTTTCAATCTCGGGGAGCAGGGAGGGGAGGTGGGACACCCGTGCTTACTGCAGATTATTACTTCTTAGTTAAGCAAATTGCTGCAATTATGTGTGTCAGTCGATTGACGAGGGATAACGAGGCGCTGCTTCTTTTGTCTCCTTCACTCTCCTTCTCTCTCTAATAACTCCGTGACCTCTTTGAAAACGCCTGATTTGATTTTACAGCTGGAGACAGATAACGGTTCAGGCAAATGAAGATGAATCAATTAATTCAGCTGTTAGTGCTAATTTCTCAGCACTTTGCAGAGATGCTGGATTTAAACGACGGTGCACCTCTCTACTGGAATGGGAGAGATAGATTGTTCTTGTGTCTGAATCTATGCAGAAAATGCCGTCTGGTATGTGGAAATTGGCACATTGCTACCCGAAAGATTTGGTTATTTCACCAGGATAGACCAGCACAGAGTTGCACATAGTTAAGTGAGGAACAGCAACGCAGGGTTTTCAGCATTGAAGGGAAATTATTCAGAGAATCTGGCCAAAACGGCTCTGGAGGAGCTGCAGAATTCCACAGCTGAACTAAAACTATTGGTCACATTCTCCAAAAATCGGCTCCAATTATCAAATGTTGGTGGGGGTTTGTTTGGGTGAGGGGGAGAACTAAAAAGAAAAAAGTTTTAACTAAAACAACAGAATTTGGATCACTTTTTGGATCCTATGTGCTGGGTTTAGCCAAGTTTTAATAAATTAGTCAAAAGCAGATATGGGGGTAAGTAAAGTCTGCTTTGGAGTAAAACTCCCTAAATAGATGTATTCCTATTTACTGTAAAGTTAAAGAGAATACAAAAAGCCTGGCTATTAAAACATCAAACATTTTCCAATCCAAGATGATTTTAATTTGTTCGTAATAATTTTGCTATAATTAACAACTAAAACATCTGTTTCAACATCATCTGTTGGCAGGCCAAATTTCAGTCATTTTTTAAATTGTATTTGGGGGGTGGGAGCTACGCAAAATCAGTCGCATGCTGGACACCAGCATGCGAAAGAAGGCAATGTGGTCAGGTGAGAAAAAGACAGTTATTTTGGTGTACATGCAAAATGCTCTGTGGAGTGGGAAACCACCTCAGTCTGACCACAACATTCCTATGGTGAAACATGGTGGTAGCTGTGTCATGCTGTGGGAATGATTTTCTTCAGCAAGGACAGGGAAGATGGATGGATGGAGTTGAATTCAAGGTAATACTGGGGGAAAAGAAACCTGTTAGAGGCTGGAAAAGACAGAGGTTAAAGTTCACCTTCCAGCAGGACAATGACCTGAAGAGTTTGGATCTGTGGTGTCCAAACTTGAGGTGGGGGGCATGGGCTGCGACAGCTTTCTTTCTCCGGAGCTGCTGCGCAGTGACTGGTTTGGAGCGAACTGTGGCGAAGAGCACAGCGGGTGTTTATGGGTGTATGGTTACAGGTACGGAACCGCAGCCGATGCTTAGCGTAGCTTTATGGTCGAACCAGAAAATAAATTTCCTACCGGGATGGTAGTGGAGCGCACTGTGACAATACATTATTCACCAATGCTTTATTTTATCAAATTTTTTTATAATTGTTTACAACATCCCTAATACAGAGATGTTTGTGATAGGAAAACATTCTTGGTATGTTTACGAGTCATTAGCCGCATTTCCATTACAAATTTCCGCAAAACTTTCAGTATTCTGCTGTCAAAAAAAAGCAATTAAAAATCGTACATGAAGAAGTTTGTTCACGCAATAAATAATTAATAAACATGCTGCGCCCTGATCCAACATCTATTTCCTGTCGTCGTCTCCTTTGTGGTTTGCGCCAGCGGCAGTATCTGAATTGTTGATCATGTGACTGTTGTGATGTGAAAAAGCTGTTTAAGTTGCAGTTTTGCAAAATAACCAATTTGGATGTTGTCAAAAGCCCACCTCACCATAGTACCAAACCTGAAAAAAATTGAAAAGAGAGTTGTTGTTTTTTTTTTTTTTAAATCGCCGTGTCTTCGTTGAACAATTTTTAAATAAAATTAAATTGTGCAAACATATGATCAATGGAAACGCATCTATTGTAGCCAGAAACAATACTCTGAGGTCAGGACGAGTTTCTGTGTTTGACGGTGCAGAACAACCTGTTGCTTGCTAGTCTCTAGTCTCTAGCTGTATATTCTTTTACTTTTCCTGCCCCCCAAGAATGTATTTTCTTTAGGTTTTATGTTCAGAAGACACTCTTACATAATTGTGACAGTTTGCAGAACAAAAAATAGGAAGTTGTTAATAAACTGTTTTTGTTTTTTCTCCTCCATTCCAGCGGACTACCCTCCCCCTCCGCCCCCTGCCGAAGAGTTTACTGGTTTCCCGTCACCGCCCGGTTCCTTCCCCCCTCCACCGGCGGATAACTCGTTCGATTACCAGGTAAGACAAGCCGCTGCGTTGCATGCTTTTGGCCATCGACTCTGGTAGGGTCAGCACAGAAAGCAGAGATGGCATGGAGCTCCAACACAAAACATGTCGTTCAGTTTGAGCTGGGGCCAGCAGCAGAGAACCCAGGGACTTGCACTCCGCTCTAATGCAGAATGGATGGAAGGCTGACACCTAATGGTGGAGCCCGGTCATTTAGCTTTGCCTTGCTAGTCATAATACCCACAGGCATCTATCCCACTCCAGCCCCCCGGGATATGCGGCCTCCCTGCTCTCATCGACTCTCTCAGCACTTGACCTCTGCTGAGAAATCCTCTGAGTGCTTCACATTCCTTTGTTCGGTGTAAGCAACGAGGGTAGAAACAGCGATCCAAACTGTATCTGTCCAAATTATAACAGAGCGTGTTGAGTTCATTGGAACCCTAGGTGCAGTTGGGGATTTCTGCTCAGCCGGAGCAACGCGGGGCCAGGCCGGCCGGCAGATCTGCCTCCCTGCACCGCCTTCAGATTTGGCCCCGGCTCAGAGGAATGCAGGGAGGTCCCAACCAAACAAACTTCCTTTACTAGAAATCTACACAAATGTTTCTGCAAATCTGCAAAACTCCACACAATCGCAGTGTCTGTGGGGCAAGTTCTCACAGTTTGTGGCACTGCTCCCTTTTTCTACTTGTAGTTTAAAGCAACAGTATAATGTGTTTTCCAGGCACATTGTGCCATTTTATAGCAGAATCAAGCAGGGGTAGAAATTAGCACCCGCCACTGGTCAAATGCAGGTAAAAGTATGAAGTGGCGTGTAAATTGGGGCAACGCATCCGCCACTGTGGCTGGTGGAGAAAAATTTTAATTTCCACCCCTGGAATCAAGGAATTGTTATCTTCAGTTGTTATAACATATTGCCAGGTCTGAGAGGTAAAGATGAAGTATGGATTTTTAAGGGACAGTATTATGTAAAATTTACTTTTTTGAGCTTTACATCATTTTATAATGATATTCCTTAACCAAAAACATACCTGGAGTGTTGCTTTGATTCTTTCATGCATATTAGAGATCTCCCATGGCAACCATTCAGTTGTGCAAAACGCCTTGGTGGACTAGCTCCGCCTCCTTGGAGCCGCAGTTTCCAAACTTCCGAGCTTCCGCCTCACAGAGCAGCGCTCCTTCCCCCATTCTCCCACTCAGCTCCTTCAGACTAGCCAGCAGGAATTAGCAAACACCTGGTGGAACTGCGCATCTGCTGAGCTCATTATAGGAGCTACTTCTCAATGCAATGCTGGTGAAAACGTTGTTAAAGTGTTTATAGAGGAAGCATGTTGTGATGACTACCTGAATTCAGAGTTTAAGGAGTTTTTAATGAGACAGAAGCCCATTTTCAAGACGTTAAATGACGAAGCAAAATTTCTTTTAAGTCATATGTGATAAATGCAGCAATTCTATAGCAACTGAAGGTAATAACATGGTTCCTTGATTGGACTATAATTACATGCCTAGAAAACTACTATTTCTATAGTATAACTTAATATAAGATTAATCAACGCTTTACATTTTCTTAGGCATTTAAGATAGTAACTGTTCATAGTCTCTCTGAAGAACCCTGCATAGAAAAACCCTGATATATAAAGATTCCCTAATGTGAACTATTCAACTACAAATCAAAGTGAGTAATGATCGGTGACTGTAAAACACTTAAGACAGGAAAATTTGGGGTTAGAAACAAGTCAAAATAAAAACTGCATATCGGGGGGGGGGGGTTTGTAGTTGTTTTTACCTAAAACTGATTTCCATTTTTAGGAACGGCAGACTAAGTGCCACCAGTGCTGTTTCCACGACCTCACCCCATTAAGATCCAGTCACTGGTTTTGTAACAAGGCAAAACCACGTTCTGAACACACTTCAGACGGAAAAGCCTGAATAAGAGTCCAAAATGTGACTTTACGCCATTGAATGGGATAAAAATGCAACCTGACGGACCTCGTTCCTCAGAAAACCTCGCTGTCAGAATGTCAACTTTTTTCTGTTGTAAGAAGAAATACCCAAAACCTTCTCACTTCTGCTTTCCTCTCAAATCCTCAAATGGAAAAATACACACATATAAATACATTTATTGAAACTTTCACCCCCTCACCCCCCAAAAAAACTCCCATTGAATGCCTTTATTTAAAAAAAAATCCATGCCAGCTACCAACTTCTTATTCTTTTATTCATCTTGGACTTCCCGTTTTCTGCTCTGAAAGGATTCTTGCTGGTAGTCTAACTGCCTAATACAGAACTGTTATCCTAACTATACGTCCCCTAACTAAACCACAACTTTCCATTTTTCCTCTTTATCGGGCAGGAAAACAAAGACGACGGATGTCAATCAGAACGTCTTTCTCTTGGCTCTAGCAGAGAAATTCTATATGCTAAATGAGTAACGCGTGGATTAAACTGTATTTAATGTCGGAGAAGGCAGAAAATGTGCTCTTCATCACCCAGCCAGAGAGACATGTGTGGATTATGACACGCAAAAAGACAAGTCTCTCATCTTGGCATCCATCCGCGTTGTAAATTCCCACAAAGACTGCGACATCTTCCCCTCTTCCTCCTCGTTTTCACTCCTAAACAAGTTTGGCTGCTGTTTTATTTTTGAATATCTATTTTTTGGGTGGGGGGAGGGACTCCTTTGTTGATTCGTTCGGAGCCATTAGTGCGCCTCTTTGTTTACCCCCCCGCTCGCGACTGCCTCAGATGTTTTTAGGGAGACGCTCGGCTCCAAACGGAGGCAGGGCCTGCCTCCGTAATGGCTTGTGACAGGTAATCCAAACACATAACATTAGAATGAGAAGCAGTCATTGATCCAAGCAACTCAAAAAGCCCCCGCAGGCAATTGCAAGAAGTCGTCTTGCAGTCGCGAGCGCGGTTCAGAGGCCCTAAAAATACATCTGTCATTTTCGTGGAGAAATTCCCGGGAATTTAGCAGAAATCCCTGCCACTAATGGTCACGTCAGTTTAAGTGTTTCCCAGATATCGCAGTCACAATATTTGTGCTTCTTCTACTGGAATATTTAGGGGTCGTATGATGTGATGAGGTAGCATATTTCTCTAAGGCAAAAAAAAACAAAAAACGGAAATGTGTGGATTAATAAATCAGTAGGCACTGTTGTAGCGTTCATGATGCTTTCAAGCCGAGCTCCCCCACAAACACGGCGCTTCTCGTCTCCATTAAGAGGAGACGGGGTGACAATATTAGTTAGAAAATATCCGGCTTTAATCTCGACTGCTGTTGCCTCTGATTGAATCCTCCCCGGCTGGGATCGCTGCGATCGTGTCACTTCTTAATGGAAGAGCAGGAAGAAGCTGGAGGTGAATAGTGCACCAAGTTTACGAAAGCCTCTCCGTCTCTCTCTCTCTTTCTTTTTCTCTTTCTCTCGCGCTCTCCCTCTCGCCGCCTCTTCCTACAAGAAGTCTCCGCGATTGATGTGCGGCTTTCGGGAGGATCGCGTGAGGTCAAGGTGAAACGGGAACTTTGAAAACCGTAATCCAAAAGTCAAAGGACGGGTGGAAAGAAAGGAGGAGAGAGAGAGTGTCTTTGTACAGAGGCAGAGTTGCTCTGAGCTTGTTGAAGGCTTTGACATGAACTTTTAGAGAGCAGCTTGTAAAGGCAGTTTAACCCTGTCAAGCTAAACGCTTTTCTTTTAGCTGTGGCTCAGGTTAACAGACTTGGATTTTGAAAGTTTCGAAGAAAAGAAAGGAAGTTATAACAATCGTACGTACAATTTGCCAGGATTTTCCTGGCAGAGACCAATTATCTGTTTCCTTTGAGGTCTGACTTACACCATTCCAGATTTAAATAATGCTGGATTTTTTCCCCTAAGTTTGTTAGTATTCTTCCAACACAAGTGAATGAATTCCAAGATTATTCCAATTTATGCATCAAACCTGTCTCCAAACTTTATCAAACCGGATATTGTTGTTGATCTGCTTAAAGGGCCTTTGCAGTAGTTTGTCCACTTACTTCCTGTCCTCCACTCTTGAGGACATGGAAGTCAAAAAAACAAAGAGGTGTCATCAAATATGCATTATTTAGAAGTTATTTCCAGATTAGGACTGCAACCAACAATTACTTTAGTAGTCGATTATTCTTTTGATAATTCTGATGATTAATCCATCAATCAGATAAAAAGAAAAACCTGGCACATATTGCAGACTATATTTAACCACTTCAGCCATTTTTAATACAACATTAAAAATGCATTAAAATGCAAATAAAGAAGTAATTCAATTATTTTCTAAATAAGAAAATAAACATTTTATTGCCTGAAATGCGAGTGTTAGTGAACACTTGATTATTTGTAGTAAAAGAGGGACGTGTAGCTAAAAACTTGCTTCAAACATCAACATGTGAAAGGTTAAGCCCTTTCTGCTCATCTTAACATCAGTACAGTGTAGAGCTGACCTGTTCACTATTTTGTCATTTGACAGATTAATAACTGGAAAGCAACGCATTTGCCTTTTTGTCTTTTGGCTTAATTACTGCTCTGACTGTGTTGTTCTTTCAGCAAATAGCTATTTTCAGAGTCTGTATGCTCCAGTTAACTCCACTTAATCAATTACTAAATTAGTTGACAATTATTTCAATAATGGATAAATCACAATGAATCCAATTAATTGTCTCAGCCCTATTTTCACATGAAATATTCAGCAACCCAGTGTTGTAGTACTGGAGACCGGCCTTGGTCTCGAGACCATTTTTTGATGGTCTCGGTCTCGTGCCCTGAGGACTCGGGATTTTATTTCAAGACCAGTCAAGACCGCAACTGTGGAAATATCACTAAACTTACAGCAAACTGTCCAGTTTATTTGTTAACATGTTAGTTATCACTGGATGCAAAATGCACCAATTAAAATCCAAGCAATAACGTGACTTACCAATTACGTGTTTCTTTTAATCCCGACTTGTCACTCGCAAGCAGCGCTCCAAGACATGCGCAGTGGTTTTCTTTGAGCAGAAAATGTCTGTCTAATCGTCAGTAATAGTCTCGGTCTTGTCTTGGTCTCGGGTTAGTTGGTCTTGACTACAACACTGCAGCAACCTAATCGCTCATAAATCTGCGTCTCCTCCTCTGGATCTAGTGCAGGTCAAATTTGTCGATTCAGACTTTCTTTAAAACCATCAACTATTTTAATAGCTGCTTTTAACACTTGATTTCTAAAATATTCCTCCATGTGTTGCTGTGGTTATAGCAATTCTGTGTCGACAAAGATGACTAATAGGTAGCTTTTGTGAATTGTTACAAACGATCTGTGGACTGAAAATGGTGGAAGGTTTTAGCTTTTATGCACTTAATGAATATGTCATTAAGTGCATATATGTATATATGTGTATATATGTTTATTTTTTAGTCCTTGACTTATCAATCGCAGCCGGCCAACAATAAAAAAGGCTAATCCCAATCTCTGGCCAGTTGATGGATGCCTCTTTAATATCAATATTGGGACACAAACACTCAGTGTGTATCCTATTTAAATACTCAAAGCACTGATTTTTACATCAAGTTTAGTTGTTTTGGAATAAAAATCCATTTTCATTCTCTAGTAATGAGATCTAATGTTAAGCTGGTGTCAGCTCAAGGGCCAATAGCGCGTTTTAAAAATGTAACTTGCTGGTGAAAGAACAAAAGTATGGAAGTAACACGGTAAACATGCCTTTCACATTGAATATAGATTCCCCCTCCCAGCATTCTTTTCTTTGTAAAGCTTAGTGAGTTAATTATACATGCCATGTGTCCCGGCATTCAGAACGCATTCAGCTTTTTTTCAGACAGACATGTTACCTCCTGCAGCTTCTGGCCAGCACCATAGTTTGAAACCAGCAAAAGCCTAAAAAGAGCCATGTTTGGATGGAAGTATTTCCAGACAAACGGCATCATCTTATTTTTAACAGAGGACCCATCCAGAAGAACTGGAGGCCGGGGAATGTTTATCCAATAGGAATAGGAGCAATGTTGGCTATGTGGCTAGCCAACATTAGTCAAGGCTAGCCACATAGGAGAACTCTGGTCAGAGACGCATTCATCTCAAGATTGTCCTTGATATCCATTTCTAGTTTGTTTCTCTAGAAAGTCCGGCTCATTTGGGGAGCAATCAAACTCTCCCTGAAAAAGAGAACTCTGGTCGGCCTAAACACCTAAGTCTCGATTCGGTCGAAGTGAACTCTGGTGTGATTCGAATGCATTTATGAACGCAAGCAAACTGGAGACCGCTCCAAAAGCAGGAAATGGCTATAGTGCAGGGCATTCTTGGTAAATACAACCAAAACAAACACTAGCGGGAGAAATGGCTACTGGTCTTTTACCAAAGACATAAAAGAAATCCTACAATTGCTAAAATCTGACACGGCTCAATTTTTGTTTACATTTTGTGAATAAGGAAGTTGCGTTCATGTTTTCTGCACTTAGTAGTTCTAAGTGCAGCGCGAGGAAGTTTTTGAAACAGTTTGTATCATTTAACAGAAATGATGCAGTGTGTGAAAGAGAACCGCATCAACTGAAAATGTAACAAATGTTGCAACTTTAGTCCCCAATTGAACCAACACGTGACAGACACTTTGTCCCAACTGCAGGTTCTTCAGGATGGGCCAAACATGTTACTCCAACCCAATCTATCTACTCTGCTTCTCATACAGAGCGGTAGCTTAAGTGCTAGGCTAATGCTAGCCTGTCTGCTCTTTGTTTTAATATGACTCACTGATATTTAAGCTTCTAACATAATTTTTAGCACAGTTCCAGTTATTGTCTTTGGTTAAAACTGAGTGAAAAACTTATCCTTCTGCATAACTTTGCACTTTACGTCAAACGTCATAAAGTTTAATGACTGGTGTTTCAGCTGCTCTCTCCACTAAAAGCTCAGGGTATTTAAGCACAGCACACAGAGGACGTCACATCATCGGTTCATACGCTCGTACTCTGTTTGTGTCAATGTAAAAGTCCAACATTTGGGTTGCAGTGTGTCAGTCGTTCTCTAAAGCCGGGTGTGTTGTGTTTTCTCTCAGATGAAACGACCCGAGAAGACTCTGGAGGAGAGGCGCTCCAGCCTGGATGCAGAGATCGACTCTCTCACCAGTATCCTGGAAGACTTGGAGAGCAGCTCGCCCTATAAGCCACGAGGCCCGCAAGTAAGTCTCGGGCTCAGATTCACACTTTGACAAGAACCCGAAAAGAAATCACAGCAACCCGCACAAAACAACCAGGAAGCTCCCAGATCGCTCTTAAACATTCATACTTATTCCTAATGCAAAGGAATATTCACAAAGGTGGTTGAGAAAAAAACTGTCTGTGGATCGGAAATCCTATATTTGACTGAAAGACAGCATACGTTTACTATAGATCTTCTGAGTTCAGACAGACTTGGGAATCAATCAATACTTGACTTGTTTGTGGAGAAAACCAAATGCAGGGTGATAGTTGTAGTTTCTTAATAATGGTTGACTGAGACCTGAGCAACATTTTCACATCACCACCGTTCTGGTCAAGCAGCATTCTGATCCTAGCAGGAGTTTTATTTACGTCTTGCATAAATAGCCAGCGGAAGATTTTATTTTTCTTAAGGCACGTATTGCACGTTCGCACCACAGCTGCCTGAGCTAAACGGTTTGTAGTTTGTCATGAAGGAATTCAGAAAACTAGCTAAGCTTGGTGGTAAGCTCTCTGTGTTTTCATGTTGAAAAAGGTTGAAAATTGACAGGAAGTTTGAAAATGTGACTAAATTATATGTTATTGGAAGACAATGTTAACAATACCAACACACCACCAGTAATCTTAAAAAGACAAACATAGTAAAATACTATTAGAATAAATATATTTTTTGCACTTATTTTTATGCTTTATTTAATATTTTTAGGGTACAAAATTAAAGTATTTATTTTATTAAAGTTTCTTGTGTTTTCCAAATCCTACTTTTCTGTTGAAAGGTGTTCGCTCAAAATGGATGATTTGGAAGTTGTCCTGGGATATTTTCAAGAAAATTAACACGTTTCCGTCACTCATAAAGTTGTGCAAATTGGAATAATGAAAATATACATGGCAATTTTGAAAAAAACTCACATTTTGTATAAAAAGTTTTTGCGCTATGGTGATGTTTCCAGTTGTATTGAAATTTGTGTTTAGTAAAAGTGCAATAGAAACACTTTGTAAGCAGCATCAAGGTAATTCTTTGTAGCCACTGGACTCCTTGGACAGTGTCCAGCTGCCTTCACAAAAACTCTTTCAGCATCTCACAGTTCATCAAAATGTCATCCATAGTTCTTCTGTAAAGTAACCAACTACAATTTCCCCAAAACACCACATATATACATAACCACTTCCAAGTATGAGGTGCTTGACATGATTTTTAATGAGCAGACTTATTCACTTGTGATTTTGATTACATTTCTTATTTATTGGAAAAAGCACAATAACAAAATTGTGTTTTGTTTTTTTTTAACATTAACGGAATATGGAAAACATTTTGCAAACCTCTGTAGCTGTGTTTTTGTTAAGGAAAACACAGCTACAGAGGGATCATATCGATGCCAGTACTGGTGAACCTGCTCTGCAAGAGCACCTTATAAATCGTCCATTTTGAGTGGAAGGTAACATGAGTTCGGTCTGCGTCGAATTACGAAAGTTTCGGATGTGCGGGATTGATGAGGCCTAGATCAATGAGTCACTTATGAACCTAGCTTTAGCCTGACGATGTGACAAATTATATGCTCAGGGAAAGTGGACAGATGCTACTACTTATTAACATGTACAGACTTTCCCTGTAGAAAACATACCAACATGTATGCTGAAAAAAATACTGCCATGACAAAATGAGTCCTGACCTATATCATTAGTCGATACTAAACGATATTAAGAGCAACTGAAAAAGTCAAAGCCTTGGGCAGTTTAACTAAATTATTTGACACACAATAAATGTAGGACATGTGAATAAAAGAACAGAAAAAAAACCCTCCAAAGCAATTGTGTTTAGAATGGGGAAGCTCTTTGGGGCTTAAGGCAGCATGCAGATCATTTCTCCAGAGAAACATGTGAGGCAAACTGTAATACCTGAAAGGATTGCGATCGGTGAGGACCGCGCACACGGCGGAGAAAAGGTTACTGAAGTTTAAAAAGTCTGAGAGGTGTTCTGAGGCTCATTCTGTAGATGTTTCCTGTGTTGTTCCCATGTCTCGACGTTGTCTGTTTTCGTTATTTATTGAAGGAGGCATACATAAGACTGAAAACAGAGCTAAGATGGTAAATTATTGACACGGCGTTTCATTTAGGTACAGACGAGGGCCTGTGCCCTCATACAAGATGCACATGCTTAGATCCACGGGCCTTGTGTGTGCGTATATGTGTGCCTGTGTGCGCGCACAAGTCTTTATTCATGTGCAGGGAAAACACTCAACTGCGGTCGGGTTCAAATGTGAAACGGCGTCGTTGTGGGAAATGGCGCAAGACGAAGTTTGGTTCGCAAATAGTCTGAGGAACCTGGTGTTTTCAGGGAAGTTCGCAGCGAGACAAAGAGAGAAAAGGGACGATGGCTGCTGGTGCTGACGTCCTTTGGTGTAGACTCGCTCGGCTTTGTGGTTAGAACAACCAAGGGGGTGGTGTGGCGGGGGGGTGTTGGTATCAACCAAGTTAGAATTATTGCCCCACTCTGAAGAAACAGCAGATACCATAAGAAAGGAAGTGAACATTGTGGCTTTGAAATTATACGTGTTAAGAGGAATGAGGCGAGTGAGTGTGTTGATGTGCGGCGCCTCGCTACAGTTGAACGTTTTCACATTTTGTCACGTTACGACCGCAACCTTCAGTGTGTTTTTATTGGGATCTTAGGCTGTTGATCCACACGCGGCTGCACGCGGTCATGAGGTGTAACTCAAATTATTACGTGGTGTCGAGATTTTCTTTCAGAAAAAGAAAATACAACAAGGGTGGTGTGTGTTTGAGTTCAGTCCAGGTTATGTTGGTATAAGGCTGGACTGTAGATCAATAACAATATATGTCGCAATAGACACATCATCAGTATCAATAGATAAAACGTCTGATATTCAGTAGTTTCACTCAACTCGGATCCAGAACTACACACCATTCTGGGGGATGTAGGCAGAGGGAAGGCTTTAGCCGCTCGACCAATCACAGCTAAGCATCAACTAACTCACTCACTCTTTGGTTGATATTTCAGATATCGAAAACAAATCAATCATTTTTGATATCGACTGATATGAAACGTTTACATCGTGGTATATTTTTCAGAGCAACATGAAGACCAAGAAACACAGTTGAGTAATAAAACTGTGAGGAAGTTTAAAGCAGACTTAGATGGTTAACAAAGTCCCACATATTTGGTTGGAGTCACAATTTTCTACTTTCAACATGTAGCCAAGACTGTAATGGAATGGTTTTTTTAAAAAAATGACAAAAATCATGTGCTAGTCAGACCTAAGTCCAGTTGAAAATTTGTGAAAAGAACAAAAAAAAAAAACTACAAAAGATACAATCTCAATAAAATATTAAAGTATTTGGTTGTAACACGACAAAATTTGAAACTGCTCGACTACTTCTGTATGTTTTCCCGCAGTGTGTTTTTATTGACACCCCCCAGTTTTTTGTTCAGAACAAAGTTTTTGTTTGTGTGTTTTAAGGTATTTAGAGATGTTTCTTGTGTTTGTAAAAAATATAATTTTACTGTAATATTTGTGGCTTGGTCTCTGGGATGAACAGCAGAGAGGTGTTTGTGCTGACGTCCCGTTGATTTAGTCATTTGTACATTTGTATGTAACTTCAATATTTACTGTTTAGCTTCAGGACATTTTCAAAATTCTTTCTTTTTGCCAGATTTCAGCAAAATGAAAGAGTTTCTATTATTAATATTATTACTATTACTATTTATCTTGTTCATATGCAGCAGTCTGCATCCATTTGCATTTGACTTGCCTTTAAGTTATATTACTTTGGGCCGAAAGTTTAGCAAGTCCTACCAGCAACTTCAATCTACAATACGCAGCTGAATCTTTGGCCCATTCCTTCCTAAGAGCCAGATATTATTGAGTCCGATTTGAAGGCTCCCTTTTCAACTTTGCTCAGTCTGTTTTTTTTTTTTTTTTTTTTTAAGGCTTTGTAATGGCCTCCTAAATCTTGCCTTTTTTGCCCTCAAGACACTTTGCTGGCTTCACAGTTGGTTTGGTCATCTCAGGTTTGTCAGCATCCTCCTTTTGCTAGACTTTTAGATTTATGCTGAAAACCCATACAAGTCCTTTTCGATACAGAAAAAGATGTTCTTAATATCCATCCCTTAGTGCTACCTGCAGTGTTTCACTGCAAAACCGCGAGAAAAAGGAAACGCAGAAGACATCCTGATACCAATATATGCATACAACCAGCAGCTGCTTAGCTTAGCAGAACTACTTCCCTTTTGAGGTCAATTTTACCTCCAAAACCTTAACACTCTGTTACACTAACATTAGCATGTACTTCTTTTAACGTGGGTAAACACTCCAGAGCGAGGCAGTTGAGTCCATCGCCATGGCAATAACTGTCTGCCAAACATGTTTTTCTTATTGGTGAAAGTGAGAGAAAAAGACCTTCTACTAAAGGGCTTACCTGGCGTCCCTGGTTATGTTAGAGACAAATTATATTATCTGATAATAATTGTAGTGTTTTCAAAACTGTCAAACAACTCTGCGAGCATTTAGAAAACTGTTATCTTGAGTTTTTTTTGGTTTTCCTGCAAGGCTCCGGATGAAAGCAGGTGTTTTCTGGTTAAAGGGTGAAGGTCAGATTCCTGCTTCTTTGACTGATCACTGCACTGAACACATGTAGCTAAACAAATTCATCAGTGTGTGTGTAGTAGTAGTGTGTGTAAGACAGAGCAAAAAGAAGAAGTGCTCCACAGCATGCAGGCTCCATGCTGAAACATAGAAACATAGAAATGACATATGACATGAGTGAATGTCAGCTTTCCCCATTCATACATACACACTGCGTGACTTTGCCCCTTCCCCTAAGCAGAAGAGGAAAAAAATCACGAATGCTGTTCTAATTTCTTATTGTGTTATTGATTATGTAATTTACGTGAAAACTAAACATTAAGACAAACCAGGAAGCTGAATTTGATGCCAAAACTGATTGGTGCGTCTCTCCCAATAATGGCCCTCCTCCTTTGAAATAACACTCGTTCTTGAACTGGTTCAGTTCGGGTGCTTTCAAACTTTGCTGCTTTGTTGAGAGCCCACTGGTTTTTCCACCAGTTTGGAGAACCAAAGACGCGTTGTCAACTATAGCTGAATGCTGCTTCTCCACGTTTGGTTCTGGTTCTGGGGATGCAGAGCAGAACCAGAAGACCTGAGGGGTCTGGAAGGTTGGTACAACAACAGCAGATCTTTACTGTGTTGTGGTGCTAAGCCGTTCAGTGATTTATAAATAAAATAATCATTTCAAAGTCTATTCTCTGAATTCGGTGATGTGCTCTATCTTCCTGGTTTTAGTGAGAATGTGAGCAGCAGCGCTCTGGATCAGCTGCTGCTGTCTGACACTTTGAGCAGAGCTGTGAGGACACCGTTGCAGTAATCAATGCGACTAAAGACAAAAAACATGGATGACTTTCTCTATTACAAAGTCAGGACAGTGTTTGTAGAGGGTATGACTAGAAAGCATCCTTGCTGTGAGTGTTTTAGTCTTCAGCCTAAAACACTCACAATAAACACTAGAAAAGCGAAGGAGCGAACACGCAACTATAAGGAAGCGGTCGGTTCTGAAAGACTTTGGTCTTCTAAACCGCTGCATGTGCTTTTTTTCCCCCAGCGTAGAATATAGTTGAAGTGCGTATCTTTCTTAGAGGGAAAAATGTGGATTTCTACATTAGAGCTGGAGTCTGAAAGCTTTTGTCAGCAGGTGTTTAAAAATGGATGAGTACCGGTACAGCTGCGTGAGGGGCCAGCTCCTGACTGGGTCGGGCCGGGTCAGGCCGTCGGAGTTGTTCTACCTGTCGGGATCAAAGTCACTGAAAGCCTGAACGTTCTGCCGGCTTCCAGGTTTTTGTGCGCACGCGTGCTCCAGCATGTTTTAATCAGGAATTTCTCTGAATCCGTTTCTGATGCAACTCTGGGTTTTCTCTTATCTCCGTGGCCTTTTATGCTTTGGCCATCAGAAACGTTTGCGTGTGCAGGAGATTTAGCTCCGTTTGATTGGTTCCTTGACATACACACAAACTCGTGCCGACCCCTCCTTCACCCCCCATCTCATCTGATGCTGATTGTAGCTGATTAACTCTGGTTGACCTTTTTCCCCTGCCCAGCTGCTCCTGTCAGTCAGTACCGTCTCTCCTTTAATACGGTATTCTGCAGCGTAACAGTAGAGTGAGTGTGTGTGCATGTTTTGTTTTTTTCACAGGCCAGGTTTCGTGCTATAGCTCCCCTGCAACCGCTGCACAATAACCTTCCGCTCCTGTGAGCAAACGAGTAACAAACGCTCCTGAAATGCAGCTTTTTGCGCTCGGAGTGTCTGGAAACGGGAATCTTGTCGAATGAAAACAGAATGGCGCTCATTCATAAGAAACCAAGCATCGTCCTGCAAACGTGCAGCGGGACTCCACAGACATCAGAGGAAACTTTTTGTTTGCCTCAGTCGGTATTCTGTGTGGCGTCACGGTGGGTATTGAAATATTATTGTTATATAATTCCCATTTGTTCTCTTGCCGTCTTCCATCTTGGATGCCTTTTGTTTTTGGACACAGTTAACAAAGTTTTTTAGAGCCGATCCTGGAACGACCAAGATTACGTTCATGTTCACATCAAATCCAGTAGTATTTCAAATTTACTGAGTAGACCATTCTAACTCATGAATTCACTTTGATCATCTGGCTGGATGTTTAGTATTGAGCGTTAAATGGGCGATAAATTGATTTTATTGACTAATTAAATTTGCTGTTTTATGATGATTTAATCTTTTGGAATATCTGGATTTTTTTTTGTTTTCTCACCAATGCGCTCCTTGGGCCTCCGTAGATCCTAGTGACGTCAGCCCACCCAGGGCCGGCCTTTTTTTGTTTCACAGCTTGAATTTATTTATACTTTGAATTCAAGTCAACTCCCATAATGGACGACTCAAATAAATGCAAGTATTTGAAAATATTTTCTGTCATTTGTTATTTCTTTTTAAAAATAAATTGATGGTCACAAAAGGTAAGTTGATGACAAATTAAAGAGAAAGATAAAACAAATACAACCAATTAATCAGAACAACCTCCAAAGAAATTAAAGGTGAACTCAAAGGTCAAGGTACATCTGAGTTAGATTGCACCATCCGTCGTTCCTTGAGCCAAAGTGGGAAAAGAAATCATAAAAAAGCAAAACTGGAATATTGACAAGCCACAAGGCTTCTGGGAGAATGTGTTTTGGACAGATGAGACAAAACTGGAGTTTTTTGGCTAGGCGCATCAACTCTATGTTCAGATGTGAAGACGAAGCATACCAAGAAAAGACCGCCGTCCCTGCTGTGAAACATTCAGGAGGCTGGGTTGAGTTCTGGCTCATGATGTCTTGAATCTATGCCAGATGAAATCTCATAACTATCAAGGCGTTCTGGAGAAAAATGTGCTGCCCAGCATCTGAAGGTTTGGCCTCAGTTGCAGGTCAAGTGTCTTTCAACAGGATGCTGACCCAAAACAACTCAAAACAGCCAAGAGCAAAACATTGGACTATTCTGAACCAGCCTTCTGTGAGACCGGTTCTAAACATCTGGAGAAGGAACCCATCAAACCTGAGACAACTGGAACAGTTAGTCCATGAGGAGTGGACCAGAATGCCTGTGGACGGGTAAAGACTCGTTTATAGATACAGAAACCGCTTGATTGCAGCGATTGCCTCGAGGATTGTGCAACAAAATATTAAAGCACAGGTACCGTTATTTTTGTCAAGGCTTGCTTCATTATTTTATTTTAATTTTTTAAAATAATTTAGTTGAGCTACAATTCAAAAGCAGTGTCTGATTTTCATAGGTTAATTTTCAGTAAATCTTCATTTATTATTACTTTTGTCAGTTTCTAGTTATTTCAGTGACAATTGTAAGATTTGTTGGTCATTAATTGAGAGATACCAACAATTTTCTAAACGTCCTGTCCAAACGAGTCCAGAGGTTTCTACAACATGCATAGGTACTTCTAAGCCTGTCTCAATCAATCAATCAATTACATAAATTAAAATGCCCTTGGATTGATTTAGTTTTTCTTTTTTCTCACTTTCTACCCAAAAACTGGATGACAAAAGTTTTCAGTCTGGTGCTTTGGTCTCAATTTGCTCTTATTTTGAAGGACGGTAATTAATATGATTAGTCGTTTCTGTTTTTTTTATGATGGACAATTAAAATGTCTTCCAGTTCCAGTGTTAAATGTTCATCAGAATATAAAGTTTATTGATCTTTGAGAATGTCTTCTTGCATTACTGTTGCGTTGCATGAAAATGGTCTCCAAACAACAATATTATTGTTTATCGCAATAATTTCTAGGACAATTTATTAGACAGTCCTTATTTTAATGTTTGAGTCAGTCGGGTTTGGATTTCGCAGCGTTTAGGTAGAACCTCTCCTGCACTTTCTCCTCTAACATCCCCTGCGTGCGGAAAACCCCCATTTCTAATATGCCATTAATTCTCTTGTTTGGCCACATTGGGGAAATACAAGAGAGCATATTCATGTTAAATCCTTCAAGTACGCCTCTCTCCAGCCTGAGCCCGACCGGGCCCCCGCTCACGTGCCGCACAGGCCTGTCTGAGCGCATTACATCTGTTGTGGGGGAGTTAACAAGGAGGTCCAGATGAGTGTCAAAACAGCGCGCTCATCATGCTCCGGAGCCGCACCGCCGCTTCCGTCGAGGCGCACTGAACCTCCGACTGCCGCGCCCTCCAAGTCACTCCGACCTCTGGTGCATTTCTAGTAAACAAATGAATCAGCAAGAGATTCACAAGCAGCCCAACGTGGGGAACTATTTGTTTAAAGGAAACCGGAAGGTTTTCTTTTTTCTTACTCTGATCCACTGCAGCTGCGCGCCGTCAGATTCAGCGTGCATGTATGTATTCAGACTCCCTTTCCTCACTGGCTCAGATTGATGGAGTCGGCCCACTCCCGGTTGCTCGGCAAACAGTCGCATTTTCAAAGCCCCGCAGGAGGTAATTGTTGCTCTTGTTTCCTTCCACTCTTTCACACGGTAAAAACCTACAACAGATGAAGCAAATAAAAATGTCACCCCTTAATGCCAGGGATTTATTTTTATATCAAAAAAGTACGTCAGGAATAAAAAAATCTTTAAGCGTGACGTGACTTCTTTTCTTTCCTCTTCATTTCTTTTCTTTTCCTTTTGGCTAAGATGAGGTGCCTAAGTAGCTCCCCACTCTATGACCACTTTGGTTACTGTTATCTCTACACATTAGGAAGGTGACATTTTATCCCAATTAAACTCCAGCGTGCCTCTTCCATTGAAGTAGCACCTCACCCTGATCTGATTCTGTCTGTTTTAATAACACTTAAGTTGAAATTTAAAAGCTCTCCCTGTCTGATTCATCCGCACTCTGTGAAACAATAATGTGTGGCGCGGTGAATGAAATATTGAAAACCCTGCCTTGCTAAATGACACAAACTTAGCTCCATGAAAAACTCCCTCCTCCTCCCCCAGTTGGGTCTCTGTGTGCGTTTGTGCTCGTCTGTGTGGAGTGTTTTATGCGAAATAGCGTCTTTCCTAATGGATTCAAAGAGGAAGAACTATTCAGCTGCAACTAGGCTGCCTTCTGGCAGTGCCAGAACTTATGGGAACAAGGACGTGCGACTCACTCGCTATCCGTGGCTCCACCTCAATTAAAAGCTACTCGGCTTCGTTTGGATCCGTGCAGAAGACGTCTGCACGCGTCTTGGATCTGCCTGTGAGGATGGATGGAGCTGAGGATTACTGGGATTCCATTTGGGAAAATGGCTCGCGCTCCTCCGACATGAACTTAAGAGTTCCCGCGTTCAATATTTTAAGCTTGTGAAACCCTCCCCGCTCACACACAGTGAATAATATCGCTACGGTGGCTACATTAACAGCCGAGAGTCAACTAATGGTTGAGAGAGCTCTGGATTGGGCAAAGATCAGATTGAAAGAAAAGACCAAACATCGCCAGCGACATAAACCCCAGTTTTAGGTCACTTTCAGTTCACACGCGTTTACAATCTGATATTTTCTTTTCTTTTTTTTAAATTCTGTTTCTTTAATATTTCAGTTCCATTTATTTGTAACTTCTAATAAAGCTGAATGTCTGTTTTAAAAACTTTACCCAGCTGGAAAAAAATTTCTTTGCTCATATACATGTATTTTCAAATAAATATAGCAAAAGTCTGTTCTTCTTTTCATTGAGTTTTTTCATTGGAAGAGTTAGGACTGAGGTGTAGCTCATAGATGTAGGTTTTCATATTAAAAGCTTGTGCCAATAGCTTGTCATGTCTCGCTATGGTTGCTCTGATTACTTTACCTCCCAGATGGGCTCTGGGTAAATCTGGAGACGTTATTGTAAACACCCTGCATAGCAGCTACTGAGTGTAGTTTGTATTTAGCATTGCTGGACATGAGAACTGCGTTCCTAGGGGGATATTTGTCTTCTGAGTTGTTATAATTTGTTCTTAGAAAAAGGAAACTCCACCATGATAACTTCTCCATTGCATACCATCATGCCCAAACACTTTTGGCAGTACTGGCTTCCTGCACGCCATGTCGATGCAACCTATTGCATCGCACTCCAAACACCCGGTCCGACTCGCAACGCGCTTCGTTTTAGCGCAAGACATCAACTGGCTTCAAATCCAAGCGAACTCACAGGTCACTGCTGTAGAAATCCAAGTCAAGTCTCGCGTCTCTTGTGATTTTTACCAAGCCGCACCTTTTCAAGACGCCATACTCCATAAAGCATCAAACGCAAGAGTCTCGTCAAGCGCTTTGTATTGGACCCAAATGGCCCACCGTCTGCTTTGTAACTTGTCATGTGCTCGCACAAGGGGCCGGGCATTGTTGAAGCCCGCAGACAGTTCGGCTGAAGCCGAGTGCTTGAAAAGCTGCTGAGATGGATCCTATCACATTAGTGCCTCGAGGAAGCCCCACTTCACATTGTGCCAGTCAAGCCATGCCGTGACACTCTGTCGCTCAGCAGACCGAGCATCGCAGCTGGCACCCTCTGTCACAACATGGCAGGAATGATAGGCCCCTCTCTGCATGCCTCTGAATCTCCCACTGATCACACACTGCAAAACCATCCCTGGAGACGCAGATACGACTTGATGTTTTCTTTAGATCAAGTTAGAGGACAGCATGTATGACCATTAGAATTCTCAATACTTTCCGTCATGTTTATATTCTCTTAATGTACTTTTAGGGCACAAACGTAAAGGAGGAGTCATTCTAGTTTCAGAGCGTCTTTTAAGTCACTTTTAGCTCTTTTTTTGTGGGGGATATAAACAAGTATATGTGTTGAAATTAGAAAATAAATAATAATTTGTTGTGTAATCTGCAAATACAAATTATTTAGGCTTGAAATAAGCCATAAAAACAATATCTATAGGCGTAGTAGCGTTCATGTTACAGATACTTACATTCCAGAGTTAGACTTAGCATCTTTCTTTTCCATCAGCTGGAGAAATTGTGAGATGAGCTGCATTAAGCAACACAACAAACTTTTGACTTTCCTTGCATAATTCTTAAGTGGCTCTGACCTACATGTTCATCAGTGTAGAAAATTAAATCCCTCTGGAAGGAAGCAGCGCTTCGTTTGTTTTTGGCTGAAGCACAGAGGTGACTGAGGGAATAATAATGAGTGGAGGCACTCTTTGGAGTTCCTGGAAAGCTTTGCTGTCATTTTTTATTTTTTTTTCCCAGTCAGTCTTCATGTTGACGATGATCTGTGCTTTTAAGTCCCTGAGAGAGGCTGTACCACAAACTTCTTTTTGGAGTTTATCATCAATTATTCCATCACGTCCACGTTATTGTGCATAATGTTGACGACATGCGTTGCATGTTGGTTGGCATCTAGGTCAACTTTAGAAAAGTTGACCTAGATGTTTTTTTCTCACCACAACCTAAAAGTTTCCAACTTGGAAACTTTTAGGTTTCCAAGTTTCCAAGTTCCAAGCTGAAAAACAGCTCTGTGGTCTTGGTTGGAGTTTTACAACCAATCCAAATGTCAAAGTCAGTGCGTGTTTTGTGCGGCCTCTCTTTGAGCCGTCTGAGTTGTATGCTCTTACTCAATGGTTTGGTAACGCAAATAGTGATTTAACCAATCCAATGTCAGGAATTCAATGCAATTAAGCTTCTACCAGTGATGAAGTTCAGGCTAATCCTAAGAGTTAGGATGAGAGACGAGTTAGGTGACTTTAAACATGGATTTTCACCTTTTGGATTTACAGAAAATGGCACAAAAAAGAGAAAATTGCAACAGAATGGTGGTTTTATGAACAAAAACACCTCGCGGAGGTCAGAGTAGAATGGACAGACAGGTTTGAGAAGATAGAACGGCAGTAGCTCAAGAAACCATTTGTTGAGTGGAAGAAGTGTTTTTTCAAAGACGTTTCTGAAACACTGGAAAGCTGAATGGAAATTTCACTGTGCACCAATTTGGTGGTTGAATAACCTAAATAACAGAATAAAAACAACTATCTTTGTTGTTGAGATCATATGTCTATTTATTCAGTAGTATAGCAGCAAAAAAGGTTTTTGAATCAAAAATGTTGCTTATTTTGTTTTCAATTAAAATGCAGTTTATTACAGACCTTGCAATTAACTCTATTAAAAAGTTTAATTGAGTCCCACCACTACTAATAACAGAAAACTGAGTCTACAGTTCACACAGACGATAACAAATTAGAAAGTGTTGCCCGGTCCGATGAGTCTTGATTTCTGTAACATTAAGACAGACGATTCAGAATGTAGTGTGAACAGAAAAGTCTGGATTTCTCCTGTATTTACAGGTAATGCTGATTGAGACATCAAATATTTTTATACTCTACACCGTCAAGACATTTTATAATCATTTATTATATTTGTTAACTTTAGAAGCATTGTTTTTAGTTTCATGAGTAGTTTCATAAAGCGTTTCTGTGTGTCTGTGATGTATTAAATAATTGCCCTCAGATGCTAAAAAGCTGCTTATTGTCGTTTTTGTGATGAAACACAAAAAGATATCTGTGCCAATATCTTTGGCACAGATATTAAACTATACTATCTTATTTTTGGTTTACTAATTAGCTTTTATGGGTAATCATTTATAAATTTTGTGAACTCAGGAAGCATTTTTCCTGTTTTGTGAGTTTTTAGACGTTTCTGCTCGTCGGCTTGTCAGTTGTGTATTTGGTAATGGCCGTTAAACTAAAGGCGGAAGCAAGAAACTTGGATATCATTTTACTTTTCTGAAATATATGAAAACACCAATATTTGGCAGTTTATTATTATTTTTGCTTAAACTGTTGAGTCTGGTGGTCATTTTCTTGGCCCACTTTGGACCAATTTACCATCTTAAAACTCCCACAATGCTCATCCTACTTCAAACAGGGCCAATACAGGATGACGCAAAAAGCAAATCATCTCAAACTGGTACCTTGAACAAAACACCAAGTTCAGTGTTCTCCACTGGTCTAGCTAACTAGCTAGCTTGGTTGTTCTGGTAGAAGGTGAAGGCGACAGGTCGTTATTTACACTCTGTTTGGGCCTGTGACTGTGGTACTGGATGTCTTTTTCTCACCACAACCTAACCATGGTTTTTATTTGTTTATTTTCCTAAGTTGCGATTGTCTAATTGGTTTGTTGGTGCCCGAAGCAGAGATGCAACCATAGCGCCGGTGGCGTCTATTTACCAATCCAGCAGCAGGTTCTGAGTTTTGACAGGAGCAGCCAACTGTGGGGGAGACGAGCGTGCCCGCAGGCGCTCGGTTTTGTAATCTCTCTGTTTGTTAGTGGAAAGGAAAGAAAGAAAAAAAATCCATCATCCTTTTGTCTTTCATTTATGGCGACGATAAATTGAACTTGATCCAGGAAGTCGTGTCAGTCAGTGCAACCTGCCTTCTTACATCAGAAAGTCCTGGAAACGGCGCTGTGAGGTCTGAAATCAACTGCTGCTGTCGCTGCACATCATCCGCCCCTACGGTAACGCGCGGGAGCTAACACGCAAAACAGCCGTGGCTCCTGGTGCAACAGTCACCGTCTCAGGGATTGACGACACGGACACTGTAAGCGGCTGACGTTTTTTTTTTGTTGTTGTTTTTTTTCCTTTCCCCTCCGAGTGTACGGCGTTTCGCCTCCCGCAGCGGGAGCGGAGGGGGATAGGAGGGGGGGTCACGAGTGCATGAAAGCTCATTAGGGATGAGTCAGGGCCGTGTGGTGAGAGACTGGCCTGCAGTTCTGCAGGAGGTGAGTGAAACAATTAGTTTCTGCGGTGGGAGTGCATCTAAAACACACATACCCTTCTTTTGTACAGATAGCCTGCAGAAGTGTCATGATTGGTGACTCTCATCGACTTTTTTTTTTTTTTCCCCTCTCTCCGCGCGGTAGCCCTGAAAATAATTTTTTCAGTTGCATCAGTGAGTAATACGCCCTACTTTGTATGATGTTGTTACATCATCCCAGAAATCTTGCATACCGTTTCCCCTAGAACCCAGCTTTTAAAAAAAAAGATTATATAACCTGAAATTTAAAACATAAACTTCATGTTCAACCACATCATCTCCTGACCTGTATTTGAGGTAAAAAAAAAAATAAAAAAATCAACGAATCTGCGTGTCGGATGTTATTATGTCTGTCTGCCGAGTGGAGTCAGAGGACAAGATGTGCTGCTCAATTATCTGTTTGTTGTGACAGCCCTAATATTTTGACCTGTCTTTCTTGCGCAGACTGGTTGCTTCACGACGTTTTAAACATTTATAGCTGAATGTTCTTTTGGTTTCTAGAAAATAATAACATGAGATGAAGTTTAATTTTCAAAGAGTACGTTCTTGTTTAGAGAAAAAGATAAGAATAACCGATTGCCTGGACGTGGATGTAAATGCTATTTCACTATTTTCTTTTTTGTCTTAAACTTATGAACAATAAATTTGATGTCATTCCAATATTTACATAATAATCTTTAGTTTAATGAAAAATTGATAATGATTTTGACTTTTTTTTTAAATTGAGTACAATTTATTTTTTTAGGTGTTTAGTGTGCGAAATCAGCTGGTGTTTATTTTTCATACCTAAGTGCTACAAAGTTGCACTATCAACAACACTCTTCAGCGTGGAAGCCGTTACTGAGCGAAGTCTCAAAGTTAACCAGTTTTAGCACCTGTGAGGTGTTTGAAATCGCACGAAAGCCCAGAGATGTTTCATGCTAAACATGAAAGTTCTTTCTGTGATGCACCAAGATATGTCTGCTGTTCAGCTTGGCTGCGAGACGGCAAGAGAAAGCAGAATGTAAAGCAGATAATGTATAAAGCAGAACAAAGTTTCTCAGTTTTATTTGTTTCCCCTGTTTATTTTAACCATATTTTCTTGAAGCATGCTTGATTCTGAAATGTTCTGGAAATGAAGAATGTAGGCGATGATCTGCTGGGAATACACACAGAGACTGATATGTTTTCAGCGCTAACAATGCTAACTGGACTAATTTCCAAGAGAAGATGTTGTTTTCCCAGTTCAAAATGTGCACTTCTCTATCCTGTTGCCTTTACTCTTAATATGACTAATACATGGAAAACTAATTTTCAGTGATGTCCTTATAATGCCTTATATTATTTAAATCCCAATTGGCATAAATCTGTATTGGCTGGTCATAGATGTGCAAAAATGAGGGATTGGAAATCGACCACAAAGTCTTGACTGGATTATCTCTAACAGCCATATTTCTTACATTGTAAAACATAGTGGAGAAAATGTATACTGCAATTATATCCTGTTATATCAGGGGAAAAGGAGTTGACAATTTCATCATTTTAAGAAAGTGCTACAGGAGTTTTATTTGGTCAAAACAAAAATATTACCTGTATTGACACAGCTCATACTTTCATTTGTTTCTGGAAGGAAGGAGTCAAAACTAGTTTTTGAACAAACGAGTCCCAACCTCTTTTTCTTACGTGTTCCTGTTCAAATCCAGTAACAGCTGCTGCCTGTAATTTTCCTGTCAGATGCCATTAAGTTTGAACAAGAGCTGTCATTAGATTAGATGAAGAGAGTGGTGCCACTCAAACCTCAGCTGGGAATGAAAACATGACTAAAAGACAGCACTTATGCTTGTTTCATGTTGCCAGTGTGACAAATGTAAGTCTCTGCGTTGCTCCGGCACAGGACCAGAAAATATCACCCAGGATACATGTTAAAGGCAGACAAATCTGTTGCCGTCTGTGAGACAGATCATGTAGCAATGGCATTAAAATAAATGTACCTTTCTATTGTAGTACCAACATTTCACACAGAGAAAACCCAACCTTTAAGTTTAATAAATCTATTCGGAGAGAAAAAAATCCAGGTTAAGGAGTTATTGTTTTCAGTCGCATCACAACGGGGATTTTTTGCGTTGCCACTAAGTGCAACCGAGACATGCTTCACCTTTTTTAAGTTAATCAGAGTTTCGACTAACTGCTTTCGAGTAATGTTTTACGTTCTGTTTCCCTGGGTTATAGATAAGACGGTCACCCATTTCTTGAGGATTTGTTTTATTTTTCCATCAAATACACTAATCTGGATGTTGAAGGAGGTAAAAAGAGAAATCTCCTCAGGAATTCAGCAGAGTGACATCTTTGGGACACCAAGGCCTCATAGCAGCCATTAGACACCATCTACATGTCAAGCTGTTACAATGGAGTGATTCCAAAACAAAAACCCTTCTGTCCTACCATCACAAATATAAACACGGCAAGTTTGTCCACACATTAAATGGATAGTATTATGTGAAATTGACGTTTTTGAGCTTTACATCATGTTATAATGTTATTCCCTCATTAAAAACACACCTGGAGTTTTGCCTTGATTCTTTCATTCAGCTGTACAAAATGTCTGTTAGGACCGAACGCTACCTTTGATGATGAAGCTGCGGTTTTCAGGTTTCCAAACTACTGCCTCACAGAGCAACTGTCCTCCCGCAACTACCCCAATTAGCTCCTTCAGGCTAGCCAGCAGCAATTAGCAAAACACCTGGTGGAACTGCACTTATGCTGAACTGATTATAGGAGCTACATCTCAGAAACTCTGTGCCTGGAAAACATATAATCCTGCCCTTTTAACTTGAACCACATGCTTTGGTCCTGCAGGTTTGGAATGAAGCAACACATGACCATGTGAAAAAGTGCTGCCAACAGATTGGTCCGATCTGTATTGCTCTTTGCATTTATTCATTTCCTTTTACTCTTCAAAGAATGTACTTACTTTTACCTTTGCACATACTTTTAGAATTCCTACTGCAAACAAGAATGAATGTGTTCAATACTAATAACAAGGTGCTATGGAGTTGTTATTGCAGCAAAAACACATTAGTAGTGTAATGGGCAGCAGCGCTAACGCCTTTGAGAAGTGTAGTATTTTGGTAAAAATTAATTTCTGTTGACTGATCGAATATGTGCTCTGACTCATGAACGTGCGTGGAAACGTTTGAGGGTGTCACTTAATAGTAGCTGAACAACAGCAGATATGCAGACAGATTACCAAAAAGTTCTCCATGTGTGAAACGGAAAAGAAATTCACTATCAGCAATTAAAGAGATAGTAGAAAACAGCTGCGGGTGTTGTGACGTTTCCTAACACAATGTTTAATCCTCTTTTAATTGGCTTTATCTGGAACTATTTTAGGCAGAGGACCGATACACCCGTGTTTCATGATCGCGGTGCGGCTCGGGGCTCGTTCAACGCGGCTTTCGTTCGTTGAGACAATCGGCATGAGCGCCGACGCGCGATAAGGGGGAGCGCCTCGGCGTCGACTGTGAACTCCTCCACGGTCGTCGTCGTAGGTGCTGAAACGGGCAGATGCAAATGGACGGCAGAGGCGGCCGTCGACAGCAGCTGAATGAGAATCAGGAGAAAGCTTACAGAGAGGAATATCCAAGGCCTTAGACGAGTCTGAAAAGATGCCACCAGAACTTCTTCTACTTTAGGGGTTTTTCCCGAGCACGCAGGATAAAAAAAGAAAAAGACAAAGAGGGGTAAAAAAAAAAAAAGGAAAAAAAAAATCCCTCACCCGTGTGGTTTGAAGTGCAAAGTTAACAGTTTTACTCAGCCCCCCTTCAAGGCTTGTATAGTCTCTCCTAATCTTTTTTAATGTGTCGAAAGGCTTTCTTGAGGATCTCTGTGAAATTTCACACTTAAGTTGTTTGCTAAGTCAGTTTGAATTATGGTATGGAGTGAGGGTTAACTTTTATGAAGGTGTTGGAGAAAACTTTTGGGAAATTAATGTGTGTGCATGTGCGTGCGTGTGTGTGTAGCTGGAGAAACAGCAGGGAGTCACACCGATGCCGCACGTATGCTGAACCTGCCACAAATATACAGAAGCTGCATCAAAACAGACCTTTCACCCTTAAGTGCAAATGTAATGGGATTTTGTTATTGTTTTATTCAAATCAAATTCAGGTAAAAAGTGTAAATAAAAGAAAGTAGAGTGAGCTTTGTGTCAGTAGCAGCAGCTGCAAAATACAAAACGATTTTAAATGCATTCTGTAAAGCTGTGACATATTTTGGTATAAAACCGATTCTTGATGTATTATTGAGTAAATATGTAATTTTAGAATTGGTTTAACAGTCTGATGAAGAGAAGACAGAGTGTTTATATAAAAGAACATAATGCAGGATTTCTACAAAAGACGTTGAGATTTGCCTCTAGCAACAACAACACAAAATGTCTTTTTCCATATAGATACAGAAACATTACATTGGAATCGTGTTGGTAATACTTTGTGGTTTAAACCAGCAGAGGTAAGGAAATGCCTCCATGCATCCAGTGGACCAAGAAACCACGACGTAACCTTTCATTTTATTTTTTACTTCTTCTTAGTCGGTATGTAAACACATCCTCTGGCCTAAAGAAGTTAACGACCTCCCCTGAAACTTCAATTAGAGTACCAAAGGCAATGTGTTGCTGCTGTAGAATTTTACATTGATAATATCAAACTTATCCAATGAACTTTATCATAAAAACTAAGCCCCTAAACTTCTATTGGCTTATAGCAACAGCTTATACACAATTTGTACGATTAACAAACCTAAAATGAAAACTCAAACTCTTCAAGGTATTTTGTTATATACTTTTAATTGAAGTACACAGGCATGACACTCATACAAGCTTTCATATTTGAAAATGTTTTATATGAATTTTACATTTAAACACACAAAATTACTGAAGGAGTGGCACCTGTTAGGTGTCGGTGAGCAAGATTATTAAACCCCTGAACCACATTAAGACGTAGTAACCATGAAGCAGTGGTACGAGATTGTGGAGCGACCGTGACGTAGAGACATGATAAAAAACGAAGAAGCTGCAGGAGTCCATTTTGAGCATAGAGCGCAAAGGCACAGCAGGATCTTCCAAAATCTCTCTGAACTGAGAAATATGTTGCTCGGAATCTGATGTGGATAACAACATGAACAGGATGGTGCTCTATAACTCTGCTGCATGAGGTTCACCACATATACTCATCACCTTCCGTAATTTTCCCAAGTCTTACTGTCTCGACCCAAGGAAGGCGACGTTGCTCTCTGTCCATTTATTTCCAATGGAACTTGTGTGATGAGGTGACAACCAGTTGACCTCCAACTGGCAAAATTCTGAGCTCATACACGCAAGCTTGCGACGCGACATAAGGAAATTGAAAAATTTTCAACTTTTGATTCGTCGCTTCTGTCGCTATCGTATCCAGTGCGTTGGGTTCACCCCAAATGGCTGAAAACCTTTGCTGCTCGCTGTCGTCCATCACTCCCCGTGTGTCGAGCCCATTACACATCACATGTTGATTTCTGCAAGTTGTAAGCTAAACCCCTTTGCTTCCTTAATCTCAACATGACGCTGTAAGGGCACACATCGCCGTGATCTTGACGAATCACATTTTATGACGTGAAAGGACAGCGTGGTAGGTTCATGAGTGCTCATTTATTGCAGAACCATCATCAGAAAGAGGCTGTAGACCCCACTGGACCGCCGAACGCTAGCTGCGGTATCTGACACAGACATGTCGGCAGCGGATCTTTGAATCCCCATAAGTTGCGAGGCGGGACCTCCACTGGTCGGATTTACTTGTCCGTGTTATTCTGGACGTTCGACCAAGTCAGTCCCTGAAACCACTGCTGATTGTTCAAATCATGTGCTCTTTCTGCTAATGTCGTATTTATACCCTACTGCATTGCATAATAATTGACATCTATCCTTTCTGACGCACTACTTATCTTGTTTAGGCCTGATACCATCTCTCTTTGATCTCACTGAAGCTGACCAGTCCAAGACAAACTGTAGAATCAGTTCATTTGGCAATATTCTCCACTACAGAGACATTTTCTGCTCCAATATTAAAACATTTGATTAATTTCACCCCCCCCCACCCTCCGCTTCTCTCCCCACTCCTCCCCCAGAAAAGGATGAATCTATTCTCTTAATGTAATTTGTGGAAAACCCACCATGACAGCGTAATCGTTTTGAGGGGGCCGATTTGCATTGCCTGCTCCGTGCAAACTAAATGCTACTGTAGGTTCTAAGGCCTCAAAGATAAATGAATAATCTCAAGTATTTAAAAGCCATGAAACATTTAAATTAAGTAATATCTCTTCCTAAAGGGCATAGTGGAGCCGTTTCCATACATACGCAGACAGACACACTTTTTAAATAAACATCAGCTCTAATCAGTGAGGCAGAAATCAGAGCGAGAGCGCAAAAAAAAAAAATTTCTGGAGCTTTTTTCCATCGGTTCCTTTGGGGCTTCCCTCTGACTTAGATTAGATAGGATTTACACAAAGTTGATGCGTTTTACCAAACTTGGAATTTTCTTTATCCCTGTGCATGAGAAGGATAACAGAGTGACGTATGTTTTCACTGATTTCTTTTTCTTTTTTTTGTCAGCTAGAGGAAAACCTCCCTATTTGTCTGCACAGCTTTGATCACCTTTGAGGGGAAAGCAATTGCCCCATTTTGGAAGACAAGGCTACAAGTGTTCTTTTTTTTTCTTTTTCTTTTTTGTTCTTGTGGTGCTGCAAATTTACTAATTGACTCAGAGTTTTGGCTTCAGGCTGTAACCTAATAAGGCCATCCAAGGTTAATGATAGACCTTTTTTAGAATGGTTGAACGTCTGACACCAATATGCGGCGCCGATGGAAAAAAAAACGCCGTTAGAGAGAGAGACTCGCCGTACGAGTCTCTGACATCTCAGTGAGGCTCTCTGCTGCTTGCCCGCGTTTTTTTTAGCTGCTATATCTTGTTGGACACTAGATCGAAATGCCGCAGTCATTCAGGATCTCAGCAGAGGCTTGCTGCTTTACTGCCATCTCTTCCCAGGAACACCAGCGCCACAAATTTCAGTGATTTAACAGCTCCAGCGTACAAGCAGCTGGTGTCAGCAGAAGTGTCGTTTGCCACTGCCAGTCGCCTGTCATAGTATCCTTTGCCAAGCAATTTTTTTCCCCCTCCTAACTCCCCTCTCGCTTTATTATCCATAGATTATAGGGAGCCATGGAGGGGGTAGTTTTTCCGCTGTCCAGGAAGCCTCAACAGCACAAAGCGGCCGAATGAATCATAAAATACAGTGGCTCGCAAAAGGATTCAAACTTGTTAAACTTTTCTCTTTTTTTAAGATGGGATTTTGTACATTACAGCACAAGGTAGTGGACAGTTGTGAAGTGAGAGGAAATCGATTTGTAGTTTTTTAACACTTAACAGGGTTACAAACTCTTAAAAAGTTTTAAATTCAGGTATCTAAAATCAAGGCCTTAAAATGTCTCAAGCTATTTTTAAAAAATGTAAGTTGACCTTAAATACAGTAATCACAGGGGTTACATGGCAGGACTATTTAATCATCTTTAATTATTATTATTTAATGATTTAAATAATAATGCCTTCTTCACTTCCTGAAGGAGGCAACAGGAAGTGGTAGGAGGATGAAGGCTGCTTTTTTTGTGACTTATCGCGTGAACAAACTTATTCACATGTGATTTTAATTGCATTTCTGACCCCAGAAATGTCACAGTTTTGTATGCCAAAGCTACCCAGAAAACCTTCGACACTGCTAGCACTGATCAGAGCAGCATTTGGTGAAACACAAACTCTGAAGTCGGAGGTTTTGTGGATTTTAAACGTAGTGATCTAGCACTTGTCCTACTTGTTGATGGATTTTTTTTTTCAACAAAGTTGCTACTAGAAGTACAGCTGAGAAGGACGAGAAAAAGAAGATGGAGCTGAAAGAGAATAGAGCCACAGATGCAGTTATGATGACAAATGGGGGATAAAGATTCAAAGGAACGGTAATTAAAGTACCGTTTCATCCTCAATAGCTTTCCATTCTTTAAAAAAAAAAAACATGCAATAACATTTCTTGTGTATGTTTGTTGCGATACCAGTCTTAAAGTTCATTCATAATGGTCTTAAAATGTCTTAAATATGAGTTGGTGCAACCTGTAGAAACCCTGCAAATAAATCAGATTTGACGAGATTCTAGTCTTTTGCAGCCACTATCAGATTTTCTTGTGTTTCCAGGTTGATGTTTTCAGTATTCACATATTTTCAGCTGTGCCATACAATGCACTGTTTGAGGAAACTTATTATTAAATAAGTCTTAATCTGTTAATGGTGAATTGCCTTCAAATGAGCAAACTTTAAGACAATATCACCTCCTAATGACAAGGTTAAAGCACTTAGCGTTTTTGCAGTCTCTTCTCCTTCCACCAATCATGCAATATTTTTTTTTTTTTTTGCTTTGAGACAGTGAAAAGTTTAGTTTTCCACAGCAGTATATCCTTTTATACATGATTCTCAACAGTCTAATGTCAAATATCATGGTTCCTGTTTTTTGTGCTGTATGCTGGTGGTATGGCAGCTGTGGGTGGACATTTTTATTAGAGTCTGTGATGAATCCTCAACAGGAAGCCGCCTAACAGGAAGCATAACTCGTGTGTGACATTACGACTTTGTTGTGGTGCAGGTTTTTGTTTCTCTAACATAAAATCTCTCTCGTTGAACACCGCCAGTCACCCAGGTCATGGTGACTCTAAGTGCTGTCATAGAAGCACGTTGGAATAGAAAGCTGTGAATACTCCAGCTTTCTCCTCCAGCACTTAGAATCCGAAAGCAAGAAGGGCCGAGGTTAAGAGTTTTATACAGAAATGTCTTGAAAGCGAGTCACTTTGTTCTGAGTTTTGAATTGAGCCTTTTCTCCTGTTTTTCAGAACGCCGTCTCCTCGCCCGGCTCTACCCCCAACGCTCCGGTGACTGGTTACAAGCGCATGGTCATCCCCAATCAGCCGCCTCTGACCGCCACCAAGAGGACGATGCCCAAACCTCAACCTCAAGGGGGAGTCTCGACGGTGCCGCCCCCCTCCGTCAGCCCCGTCGCCAGGCCTCAAGGCAACATGGCTCCTCAGCCCGTCCCGGCCTCCTACACCACAGCGTCGACCCCGAGCCAGCCCACCTTCAACGTCCAGGTGAGGTCGGCCCAGCCCGGCCCCCAGCACCAAGCCCCGGCCGGCCACCATTACGGCCAGCAGCCGATCCGCAGCCCCTCTCAGGTGCAGTACATGCCCGCGCAGCCCAGGGGTCCCGACTTTGCGTACGGGCCGCCGCAGCCCGGGTTCTCCCCCATGGCATATCAGGAGCAGCAGTACCCCGGGGGGGGGCAGCTGGGTGGTGTTAGCTCCAGGAGGCCCGACCCGGCCCCGGCCCCGGCCCAGGCGTACCAACCGGCAGGCCCCAGGAAAACCTACATCACAGATGTTCCCCCAAGCTTGGCTCCATATACCACCGGACCAGATGTTCAGCCAAAGGTAAGACGCTCACTCAGCTCCATCACAAACTGGCTCTGGACCTGGATTATTGCAATCATAACTTAGGCATATGTACTGTCTTTAAGATGTTATTGAAGAGACTCAATTTGATTCAAAACACTTTGGTGTCGATGAGTCAATCACATACATTTGCATAAAGCACATTAAAGCAATAAGAAAGTTCAAACTGTTTTACATCATAAAGGCATAAAAAAGGTCATAGAAACAACATACAGTCACCAACCAAGAAAATGGTTTGTTTGATCTTTGTTTTTTGTTCTTTCTGTGCTTTTTCTTTCTTGCTTGCTTGCCTTCTTGCTCTCTTTCTTTCTCTCTGTCTGTTTCTTTTTTGTCCACTTTTATTTTTCCAGTACTCTCTGCAGTATGCAAAAAAAAAAAAGACCTTAAAATTGATTAAAAAAAATAACAGAGCTTGGTAGATGTCCCTCTTTCAGATGAAAAGCTGTCCTCCAACTGGCTTTCAGTGAACAATTTAAAAAGCAGATTCCTTTTTTCAACTGTAGGAATAAAGAGACGTGTAATTTGGGTGGAAATATTACAAAACAATAGATTGTGTTTGGGACTTTTTTTTTTTTTTTTTTTTTTTTTTAATAGAACAGAACTTAATGGAGTGGAATAATAAAAACCCTGTCCTGTTGCTCAGAACGGAGCGGCGGATGCCACTGAGACATCGATTCACATCTCAACATGCCCAGCCTTCGCCGATCTCTGGAAAGTAGAAGGCCCTTGAGTTTTCTTTAATTCAAGGATTTTATGCTGGTTCAAAAATCCAAACTGGGCCTTTCAGCCTCGGGGAATAGCTCATCAAGGACTGCGCTTTACCAAATACAAATTAGCTTCAGCATTGCAGCAAGTACATTAAAAATAACTCTAATTATATTTGTTCAAAACAAAGAGTCTACATTTTGCTGGAAAAGCTGGCTTTGGTCCCAGTATGATGCATTATTTAAAACAAAACACAACCAAAAAAAGCAAAAAGAAAACAAAAGGTGGCATTTAATAGATTTGTAGGAGTCTCTTTGATTTCAGATAAAAGCAATTTGCTAATTTTGCAGACATAGCTTCTGCTCTTTATGTATATATTTGTCTTGCTTTCCCAAGGATGCAGCGAAGCAAGGTAACACTCCAACAACCCCCACCTTCTCTGCTTTATTTGCATGCTTTTAAAAATGTCTGGAAACCCCAAATTCAACACACGAAAACGTTTGCATCACGGAGTCAACGCCATCTTCAGACTATATACTCTGATCTGTCGCTGGAAAACTAAGCCGAGATCTTCCGAAAGGCCGATTAGAAAGAAAGCCGACTTCAGTATCATCGCTCGACCCGATGTTGTGACATGTTCATTACCTTCTACAAACGCCGCTTAATCGGCTTGAAAAGCTCGCTCTTCTGTTAATTTGTTGTGGAAATGAGCCAAAAATACAGTCAATTAAGAGGAACTATTTAGCATTTGTCACGATAATCAAAAAAAAATTGACCTCCCCCTCTCTTCACGCAAACGGCGGTTTTTACGTAACAGCCGAATCTCTGTCAGCTGGGGGATCGGTGACTGTGATTGAAGACTTCATTAAAAGGATCATTTCGTATAATTAGGGGTATTTATAGGAGGTCAGTTTCATTAGAAGTCCAAGATTAACGGCTCGGATTGGAGCCCCGTAATCTCTGCACTTTGCTTCACCCCGCGTCGCCTGAATCGAAGCCTCCATCAAGGTGTGTGTGCGCATGTGTGTGATGGCTTCTTATCCCAACACACTACGAAGAATGTTTACTTTCACCGCCGTTTGATCTGCAGTGCAGTTCTTACAGATTTGCCAGCTAACTCAACAATTTCTACGAGTCTCTCTGTCTTTTTTTGTTTTGTTTGTTTTGTGAAATTAGAGGAAAGCTAAGCTGGATGGGAACTTTGTGTAACAGCTTGAGCTTGAGTGACGTTTGACAAGGATAGGATTATTTTGGAACTGCAGAGAGTGAAAGCCCCTCTGGAAGGTCAACCTTGGCTTCAGCTTTCAAATGCGTTTCACATTTTTTCTGCCCTCCGGTTGTGGCCTCCAAGGTTACGATGGTTGACTGAAACCAGCGGCATAACCACAACTGAAACTGAGAAACCATTTTTGTCAATTGAAATAAATAAAAATGGTAATTAATGGGGGAAACTAACTGGAATTATATTGTGCATTTATAAAACTAAAACATATAAGGTAGAGATAAAATATCCTTTGTTTTTGTGTTTATTCGTCTTTCAAAATAATATAAAATAAAATTCTCCCCCCACACATGCAGGTTATGTCAGCTGTCGGCAAATCGCGGCGCTTAACGCTGGTTGGCAAAATGGCGACAGCAAAAGTTGGTATAAAACACCAGAGTCAGAGTCAGTTTTCAATTATTTCAACAATAATTGAAAACATTCCTGTTAACTATCCATTACCTTATCGATGTATACATCAATATTTTGACCCTTTTTAATTCTGCACCTAAAAATTAACCAAAGTCTGAAAATACTAAAACTACTACTATAACTAATAAAAAGTAAACTGAAACTAATAAGTAAATAATGTTATTTATTAGTTATTTATTTAACTAATAAATAATAAAAATTTGCAAACACTCTGAAAACTAAATAAAACTAAATGAATTGTACAAAAAGTGACAATGAAGTAAAACTAAACTATAATGAAAAACCCAGAGCTGTTACCGGCATGTACATGAGAGTGATTGGCAGCGCTAAGACCCTCCTCCTTACTCTGATTGGTTGTTTCTGACAGAGCTGAGTATGTCTAAAAGTAGCACTTGGAGAAGGCAGAGAGTTTCCACAGATCACCTGTCATGTTATACTGCCACAGCATAGTAATAGTTTTAGCAAATATGTAAAACGTTTTTTTTTTCATACTGCACCTTTAATGTCATCTCTGCATTTGGTGAAAGCCAGTCACAGAATGTAGAATCTCAAATACAAACCAACTTTGCCGCCCATTGCCAGCTGCAGCTGACATTTACTAGAATTTCTTTTAACTACACTCATAATGACAATATCTTACCTTTTTTTTACGTTACTCACCTATCAAATGTTTTTACTGGTGATTCGCAAGAAACTGGATGTTTCACAGCACAACAAAATCCAACACTTTTTGTTTAAAGCATTATAGTAGAGAAACATTATAGTGTTTCTCTACGTCTCGTGAAGTAGAGAAACAAATCTAAAGTATCAAGCGAAATGCCATATTTTCTGCAAACTAATGCCAGAAACCTTTAGTCCCATCTCATCAGTCATGTTTTTAATGGTTGATGTTTTGAATTGTGGCATTAGTTGATTTAACTTTGTCCTCCCTCACCGTGCGTTTTTTATAAAGTCAAAGTGACCGTCATTGTAGTTCAGCTTTATGGTTTTCAAGAAACGGCTGGTTGTTTAGTTTGCTAAACTTGAACCCTTTGCACCTGTAAGTTGATCGGGGGTGAACCTTTTCCCGTGTGATGTCATCACCTCAGTTGGGCGACCCCACTTACCCTAAACATGAGAGGCATGGCATGGGCAGGCCTTAAAAAAAACAAAAAAGAAAAAAACCTGCAGGCAGACGGAGTGGAGGGTTACCAGCTCCACTCCAGATCACCAGAGAGAGGCTCGTGCGGCTGGCGCAGAGCTAAAATGTGTAACTACAAAGCGGGAGCCCAAGGCTTCAACAAGATCAAGGCATGTTATCTGCAAGCCTGTGATCTTTACTGTGTAGACACACCTTGAAACAAATTGCACTTGTTCTTTGCCAGTTTTACTCAAATAAATCAACCCATCTTTCTTTTTATTTTTTTTCACTATTTAGAGATTTTCTATTAAGAAAAAAAACATTCCCGTCAGTGTTTTTTTTTTTTTTTTTTTTAACTGTAAATAATGCTCAGTCTAGCTTAATTTCTTCACAGTGCCATCATAGAAAGAGCTCCTCTAAATTTAATCTTTCTTTTCTTTATAGTCTTCTGGACAGAAATTTCCCTCTGGCAGCAGAATTAAGAACCAATAAATACTTTCTGAGAAAAATCTTAAAGCTGTTCTCTATTTTTTACCACGTCAACAAAGTGTTGAGATTTAAAAAAAAAAAAAAGGCTGCCTCAAATTCAAGCGTCTTTCATACACACATGTATTCATTTGTCGTTCAAATGCCGTTTCGCATAAAGGACGCATTGTCTATTTCTGTCCGGCACTTTCTTTTATATAGTAACATAGAGTAGCTCTCTGAAAAATCATGCCTGTAGAAAATAAGCCTGTGTGTGGGTGAGTGGCTGGATGTGTTCAGGTAATGAACCTAAGAGTATAATTAGAACATTTTCCAGGCAGTTTCTCAGGGATATTGTCTTGACAGCCCAATTAAAAACATAAGCGTGATTTTTACCTCTTTTTTTTTTTTTTTTTTTTTTTTTTGTCGATTTAAAGCAAACCAGCTTATGTTAGACAATTAATACGCCAATTATACCTCAGTGCTCTCTATTTCAATTTTTTTTCTGTGCTCCTCCTACACTTCAAGAATGTTTTAATATATGCAGAAAAGTCACATTTGTTACATCTTGTGGAGTTTTCACTTCAGTTGGACAAAATCCACGACAAAGATTGTTTTTGTCCATGTTTCTAACAATACAGCCAACCCAGAGGATAACCCAGTATTGAGAAAACACTACTTAAATTCACAACCTTTATTATGTTTTCAAAAATGATAAACATTTTTTTAAGGAATCTGTAGTCAGTGTACAATAACCCAGTACTGTAAATTTTATGCTTGTTCAATTCAAAGATGGTCTTCGTACCGTAAAATGGACTGAAAATGCTCTCTTTTGCATCTTCACAAGTGGAATTAAAGTTTAATAAATCTTACACTATGTTTCATAGAAACTGTTCAGGTTTAGTAAGAGCCAGGTAATCTTTATGTAAGGTGTGTGCTTTTGATTTTGAACCAGTAGTTTTCAATAAAGCCCAGGCACTTTCAAAAAGTGCAAATGTCAACATTAGCGGCTAACAGTTAGCTAATTGTGATGTTCTTACAATGCATAAAAAGCATTCCTATTGTTTTTCTACAGAGTACACACAGTGCTAGTTAGTATGAGCCGCCTTTGTTAGTCGACTCAGGACAAATTGAACACTGGAGAACTATTTCCTTTCTTACTTCAAAATAAGAGTATAAAACTTAGCTACATGGTACGTAGCTGAAGGCGCTCATCATCACATTAGCAGCTTAGAGTTTGTTTCCTAGTCGAATTAATATGCCCATAGCAACTTGATGTTACTTTGACTCAGAGTTGAGATTTATCAGGAATATTGTGCAGTTTTGGTGTCATGACGTTTTGCCCTCTTCTACAGGGTGACACTTTTTTGAGCTTGACTTTTTGAACATAATAGTTCAGACAATAAGGATGGCAACCTGTCTGATGACAATGTGTCTGACGTAACAATCTCTGTTTTTTTTGGAGTCTCAAATGAAAAGGAGTTGTGTTTCATTTAAATAACATATTACTATTTAAATGAGACAAATGGGAGAGAGTTTTTTCTGTAACATGGTATCTACAGATTTCAGTTTAGCTATGCTAATCTGATGATACCACTGGTTGAGCTATTGCTATACTGGGTTGAACATATTTAAGTATTTGTATCCATTTTCACCGTTCCTCTAAATGGTTCTACTTGTACATTAAGGCTGTGGAAAAAGGTAATTACTAAGATCAGACATGAAATTGTGTGATAAGTGGAGTGTGAGCAGAACTCCAGTAATGCACAATTAAGGGCACCACATAAGGCAGTTCCAGCCTCTCACCTTGAAGCTCATGTTGGGTAAGAATACTAAATCTGTGGCCTCATATCAGTTGACTGACTGACCGCCTTGTAATGATGCAGCGCACATTCTCCTGTAGGATCATCACAAGTTTTTCCTGCTCCCAAGCGGGTCGAGCTCCGCGACGGGGATCAGTTAGGCTCTCCTGGCATTTGGCATGTACATGGTGCTGTTTAAAATTACTGCTGTGCCACCGACCATGTTGTCAAATGACACAGTTCATGGTGGTGGTCCCCAGTGGATCTGTTTACTGACTCCTTTATAGAGAAAAGGTCACTCTGCTGGACCTGATCCTTGTAGTCTGTAACTCAGTGTGGGTCTGTTTATAGGCGCCTTTCTCATAGCAACACATCAGCGGTTGCTTCCATGTTTAAAACAGTTTTGCTGCTCATCAACGGACCTCCAGCGTCAATAGAGTCATAAACGAGAGAGATCAGAGCCAGAAGGGCTAACGTGGAGTTGGGTTACTCAAAGATTTTAAAGTAGCATTGCTGCAAGCCTTTTCCTGTTTAGCAGAAATTAGCACACATGGAGTAAATTGCTGTCTCTGATGGAAGACATTGGTTGGATAAAGGTTTTAAAAGGATTTGAGTTTTCTCCAAGTTTATGAAGCTAGTACAGATCTACTACCCCTGCTGCTGATCACTGCTGGTTAGCTACTTGAAACATGATACTAAACTTTACCCTCCCTTTCAAGAAAATAATTTAACAGTAAATAAATGTTAGAAGCAATAATAGCTCATATACGGATGAATGCGTGAAATAGTTGTGAAGCTGCTTTGCAACTATTGCTTTTATAGTTTCTAGCATATACTAATAAATCCTTAATATTGCTTTTTAATGTCTTATTGAGATAGCTCTAGAAATATTCTGAAAAGGACTTTTTATGATGGGAAATTAGAATATTTTCTAACATAAAAACTTTATTGGAAAAAAGTATCTTAACAGAATAGAAACAAGCATAAATCCCTTTAACCTCAGATGTTTAGTCAAAGTCAGATTTCAGTTTTTGCAGTGTACTCTACACTTTTTACTCGTATTGCAGCACAAATGTTATGAAAATGAAGAATCTGGATTTCCCGATGCAGTCCAAGAGCAAAGTGACACCACTCACACTCACACACACAAAACCCTGACTTGTGGGGTCAGTGTGTTGAGCTAAAGTCAGAATTTCTAAGGATCCTTTAAAGTCTGATGACAGTAGGAGTGTAAAAGCAGATGAAGTCAGCTGTGTGACAAACTGCCGATTGGTTTCCACATCGGCCTGTTGATTTCACTCTGGAGGTTCTGAGCTTAATGTCACGTTTGGATTACTCAGCTGCCGATTGGCCGCTTCACTCCCCACCATGGAGTGTTTTTTTTTTTTTTTCTTAGGTGTTTGTCACTCTGCCTGCTCTTAAATAACACCCTCCCTACCGTCCCGTTCACCTCCTGACCCTGTGAGACAAACAGCACAGCTGCTAAATAACCCACCGGATCGATAGCTGTCATTGCAGCCCAGTGAGCCGGAGCAATCTGAAATATCCCAGCTGAGTTTGTTCTTGGCTGACCAGCTCTGCTCCTGTGCCTGCAGAGGAGAGATGCAGACGTTTGTCTCGTTCAGCTGCAAAGGCTTTGATCTGAACAAAACTCTTTTAATAAACGGATTATCACTTATCTCTTTAAATTCCATATGAACTTGTTTTTAGAAATCTTGACTGTACTTGTATTTCATGTCTGACATGTGTATACAGTAGACTAAATGAGAATCAAAGTGAGAATAAATGATGAAAATAAAAGTTTCGAAACTACGGAAAGCTGATTTACATTAAATTAAGGGACCTAAATCACACAACTGGAAGCCACCCATTTAAATAATCGAAACACTACACTTGGCTGTGATTGCCACTATAACCATGTTGTGTTCATTTTACAGTGTACTTTTTAGTGATGTTATAATTATTATGTGATTGTTTGTTGCTCTGGCCTCGGTTTCGTTTTTCTTTCTTTCTGCAGGTGTAGAAGCAGACTTAAGGGTGTTGACTTGTTCTCTCTTCTTCCTCTCTTATCTCCTTGTTTCACTTTAAACTGTCTCTGTCTGTTGCAACTGAAATAAACTCCAAACAATTTCGACTTCAGTTTCATATATATCAAGTGGAGCAACATAGCGAAAGTTGTAATGCTCCACTTGTGAAAGGAAATGTGCTGCGCCAGTCAAACAGCTCAGAGCACCACACCGCCCGACGGGATGCAAAGAAAACAACAACAAAAAACAATGGCTTATGTGAATCCCAGTCAAATTCAAATTTTAAATCCTCCACATAAACGTGAGGATTGTTGCGCCACTTTTCCGTAAAAGTGATCTGCTGTGTCCCCGAAAAGCAAGCTTAAAAAAAGGTCAGTCATGAATTTGTTTGTAATTTATTTAAACAAAATGTGTCCCGTCCTTGTTGCGCTTCACGAATGTTCCCCGCTTGCCACATTAGATCCCGTTAAAGCACACGGAAGTTTGCTTTTCATAGAAAAACGTGACAAAATCTAGAAAAAAGCATAATTTTAGATGTAACTTAAAATAAACAGAAATCTTGTGTAAACTGAATTTGATCGCTATATTCCACATCCAGACACATTAACCACTCCGTGTGATTAGAAGCAGGCTTCAAACATGTAAAGCCCCAGCCAAACCCATTTTCCTCTGTATTAAAAGTGTCCCCTGTTGGCCCTTCATGTGCATACACCCCGCCACCACCCCCCACCACCCCAATCAGTGCAAAGCTCACAAACAAGTTCCCCTGTTGTTTACGGAGAGTTGCAGAAACTTTCTTCCTCCCTGAGCTCCTCACATCCTCCTCCTACCCACAAATAGGGGGGCTTTTATTCCTCCCCCGGGTTGGAGACTCTGAAACGTGTGCACTTTCTAAACTTCTTCTCTTTTTTTTTCTTCCACATCTCCGTCTAATCAAGGAAGCGTCCCCCCCTCCCCTCCCTGAGGTGTTGGCTGTTGGGTCAGACTGTCATCCAGATGAGCCGTGTCGTTGTTTAGAGGTGGGGAGTGACACGGATAAATCATGGTTTTATTTTGCCGAGGAGTTGAAATTACACAGGAGGTGGACGGCGGCGTGGATCGCAGAAGGGAAGTGCTCGTTGCCAGGACATGGACTTGAGGAGACTGACCCTTGCGGGCCGTCATTATGTCCGCCGCACGGGGCCTTAAATATAGATCCCGGGTTCCCAAATGAGGCCGGAGCCGGACGGAGGCGCGGCTCTCTCGCCCAAAACCAGGAAAACCTGCATCCTGTTTTAATATGGCGTTTGCAGCAGTTCACAGGACTGTAATGGTACACCGAAAGGCGCCAAATAGGTTTTATCTCAGTCCCGGCAATTTGTGCAGTCATTTGTTGTTGTGGTTGTTTTTTCTGGGGGGGTGGGGGTTCGTTTCTCCCCAGATTGCTCGTGGCACCCCTCTCTCTTCAACTCTCTCTGATTTTCAAATATCTGTTTGCAGGGGGATGTGTCAGTTCTGAACAGATGACCTAGTTTTTATGCACGCACCATCTTCCATGCGTAGAAAGACCCTTGTACATACGTTCCGTGTCTCGCGAACGTGCCCGGGTCGATCATGCTATGCGAATTCTGTTAACGCCACAGATTTGAGCTTCTGTGGGGAAAAAAACAAAAAAACAAAACATAAAAACCCGTCAGTTATAGAATAGGTTAATTTTTAATTATCTGCTCTGTACACAGCTGCTCTACAGTTGACTGTTAGTTATTTATTTATTTTTCTTCAGCATTTAATTGGAGCTGAAACAGCATGACCTATTTTGTTTGGAGAGAATGTATACTTTATCTGCGCCTCTTCAGAACGTGGCCCTGAGCTTAATTCTTGCAGCGCTGTAATGGTTCTCCTCAAAGTGTAATGCAGCGCAGATTACTCATAACCTGTTTAGCATTGCAGGCAAGCAAATTCATCAACTGGATTACATAAAGCCACAAATATATTCAGACCCCCTTTTGTGTGCATTTGCATGAAATGAATCGATAATGCAGCTGATGGAAAAGTGACGGGGCAGCTTTAGCTCAGAAATTATGCTGTTTAGTTTTGCATCTTAAGTGGAGCACCTGCAATCAGAATGGTGAGTGTGTTCCCTGTTCGTCTGAAATGTGCCTGGTCAGGCTTCCGACTGAGTCACTGCGCCACTTTTCTGTGAAAGTGATCTGCTGTGTCACCGAAAAGCAACTTAAAAGAAAAGGACGGCCGTGAAACTGCAGCACTGGCTCAAGTAAAGCCATTCTCTGCACATTTATGGACCCGGATTTCAGCCTTGTAACCCCCCCCAACCTCCCAAAGTCAAAGTGAAAAGCATAAATAAATGAGTAGTCGTGTCAAAGTAAGATTCATATGCCTTCCAGTAACAAACATAAAAATCTGACTTTTTTTAACAAATTATTTATACTTGAAATTCAACCAGATTTCAAGAATTCTCAAACATTTCATTCATAACTAAATATATAAATACTGTTATTGATAATTAATAAATACTCCATAAAATAAGTGTCCCCATGAAGTAAAATATAAAAATATATTTTTAATTAGGAGTTTATTTTGTCTGTTTTATCTGTTATATTATTTATCATTATATGAGAACATGACATAAAAAGACTCTTAAAAAAAAAAAAACTAAGTTAAAAAATAAAAGTCCATGAAATACGTAAAGTAGCTTTACTAAATGTCACAAAACAGTATGAAATGAATAAATGAACTGCGAATTAAATGTGTAAAAAATATATATAAAAATCCTAGAATAAAAAAAAAAACATGGTGGTGGAAGGGTGATGATGTGGGCTTCCTTTGCCACTTAGCAAAATCAACCATGTGGGCCTTGGGAGTCAAACATGAAGTGAACTGTGTGATGGCTAAAGCTGAGACCACAGTAATGGTGGCATCAGTGGACCGGTGATGCCAGAGTTCATTAGAAACCACTAAAATGGACCTGATTGGACCTCAATGTCATTGTCCAACGTTTGATGTCAATTAACACCTTTAAAAGGAAGAAACATAAAATTCCACCAGCGATGTCAGAAATTGTGAATACTACAAGTACAAGTCACCAAATCGGAAGCTAACTTCAGCTACGTATAACACAGCATGTTTATGCTGGCATCTTATTGTATTACAGTAAACTGTCAAAAGAACACATACTACTGCATCTAAAGTGTGGTTCTTTCAGATGTTGTATGTAGACTTGCCAACTCAGCACCTGTAGTTGTGACTTCTGACTGAAAAACTCATTCGAAGACTCAGAAGCTCAGCTGTGCCACGCTTTCTACTTCGCCAATTTTTATTCTAGGTAGTGTTGTTTGAGGAGAGGAGTGCCATCTAGTGTTTGTTAAAACAATTGCAGACAGCATTCAGAATACGGGCTAAAGAGCGTACCGTACGGGACACTTCAATTTGGCTAAAATTACGGTACATCCCGGCAAATCCGAGACAGTTGGCAAACCTTGTTGTTTGCCAACCAGTTTTCTTGACAAAGTTTCATTTAAAGAAGAAAGTACGAGTTGCAGATGAACAGCCTAGGCATGCTAGTTGCCAGCCTATCCAATGCTAGTGCTAGCCTATCCATGCTAATGGCCAGTAGAGGAAGTAGGGAATGAAACGGGTAACCAGGCATGTTAGTCACTAGCTTCTCTAATGCTAAGGCAAGTGAGTAGTTTTCTCATTTGCCAATGCCGGCCACTCACTTCTGGCGGTTGCTCAGTTGCCGGGGCCGGACTATAAATAATCAGATCTGTAGCTGGCTTTGGAATGGATATAGCCTCATGTGACAAGAAAGAAGCCACTGCTGGGTGCACAATAGCCTTAATTTAGGTACTGATACCACACCATAGGGCTTGTGCAATTTCACTGTACTGAATACCTCTTCAGTGCTGTTCTACAAGTTCCAAATAGGTATAATATTGCTGGAATGCTGGACTTACAAAGCGGTGTGCTCGAAATCTCCAACAATCAGCACAAATGTCCTGAAGTGCTGTGTTTTCTTTAACTTGACATAATGAGTGGTTTTGTGTTGCTCATCCAAGTTTCAGTTTCCCCCGAGGATGGACCAGATGATTGGTGTTTTAGTCCTAATGAAAGGCTCAAATTAAAAGCAAATCGGCCATTCGGTTGTCGACACACACAGAGACGTGCAGGAAGCGCGCAGAAACTCCCCAGAACGGAGAGTGGGCCCGATCCAGCAATCCTTTCATTGTTGTGGTAAAACGGAGTCGCCTAAGCTGCTGTAATCGCTCGTTTAGTGTTGCGGCAACAAATATGTATTTTTAGACGTTTTCAATCCAATAATAAAGGTCCAATCCCCTCATGAACCCTCACTAATGCAGGGGTCCATTTGCTTGTTGCTGGGTTTTATTATTACCCCCTAATAGGTCTTATTTGCTTTTTCAGGGCCCTCTGTCCATTTCAGATAATTCCATTGTGATTTGGGGAGACAAAAGGAAGCAGGATGTCAGATTGAGCCGACTGAAGCCTGACTTAAAGCTGCAGCTCCATTGACAGTAAAGAGCATTTTCCATTGTGAAGTCCATCATCATTTAATCTGTGGATAAATATGGCGGCGAGTGATTATGTCTCCCTCAGTTTGTGCTGATGGTGCACGGGAATGTAGAGCCGTTATTAAAGGTACGGCGGCTGCTTGAGGTTTGAAGTACAGCTTGGCAATGGTGAGCAGAACAGAAGCACTATGAGGCTGATTGATGGCTGCAGGTATACAGACACAGATTAGGGTTTAGCTGTTGTTCATTGGGGCTCTGCTTCCTCCCTTGTTGCTGTCACATTCAGCTTAGTGGGGTTTTGTTTTTGTTGTTGTTATCCAGCAGCTTGATCTGATTGTTGTATCTGGACAAAGCAAAAGAAGAAAAAGGTTGACCTAATTAGAAGGGTACAACTTTTAACTCATCAAAATGTTACCGTCCGTCACAACATAGGCCTTCGTCAGTCAATAAACCTGAGTGAACTGTTTTGAGCATGCATCTTCCATTATATGACGGCAAAAAAGTCAAGTCAACAAGTAAGCAAGTTGCAAAGGTTGTTTTAGACCTTTTTCAATCTAAACGGAACGATAGATTATTGAAATTTTGAAAAATAGTTTACTACCACTGTTTTTTAAATGTTATTTGTTAGTGGCAAGACTCTGAAATGTTTAATTCTTGCGTCCACACGGAAATATTTTTAGGTGACTGGAAACGATACTTTTTAATACGTGGCGTACAAAACAATTCTCTTGATGACATATAACCCACCTCTTATCCTAAATACACACAGCAAACGTTTCCATCCATAATCCAAACATTCATGCTCTTCGTCGTCTTGTCTGTTTTTTTTTCGTGTATTTCTTTAGCGGCACTACAGTTCCACACACAAAACAACTTTTGGGTTGTTTTGTGTAGTTCATGACATTTGTGGGAAAAATATGATGTATTTTAGAAATGACACCTTGGTACATTTGGAATAACTAGGATTTCTTTTGGACAAGGCCTAAGAGGCACAAGTTAATAGCAACTCCCCATGTTACTGTACCTCCATCCACCCGTTGTGGTCCAGCCGCTACAGACAAACACACACAAACACATGACAACCAACCATGCATGTTCATAGTTACTCATAAGGTCAATTTAGAGAGACCAATTGACCTAACCCATGTCCTCCAAGAACATTTGTTCCTCACGGTGAGTTGAAAGGTCTCAACATATAAGGGGGTTTGAATTTAACCCACCAATATTAGACCCGTGATCCACATCAGGAAGTACCTGTAAACCTTTAACCACTATGGGTTAATAAGTAAGGGATAATAAAGGATTGCAGAGTGAATACGGTACAAAACCCCTCAAAAACAAGAATCTTAGTTTTGATCACAGATGCCCAGAGTGCAGCCCAGGCAGAGGCCACGCGTGGCCCCCCAACCGCACTTCAAGAATGGTAGAAATTTGGCCCTCCAGCAGATGGAGCTGGTGCAGCCACATGCTGCTGATTTTCACCGAGTCATTTATCTTCAATTTTCTTATTTAGAAAAGGTTCGGTACAACACAAATACAAAGAATATTTCTTTTGTAAGCCATGTTTTTTTTGTTTTTTTTACTTAAAAACACATAAATTTGTTGAAAGACAGCACACGTTTTCAAACAAAGTTCTTGTCGGCGTTGCTGGGAATAAAGTCAAGAAGAAAAAAAAATTCCTGACCAATAAATTATAAAACATTTAGAAAACTTTATTCAGTAAAACATCTGAGACCCCATAATAATTTATTTTCTGAACAAATCAGACTGGTATGTTTAGTTAAGATCTTGCCTGTCATTTATTGCAGAGCAGTTGAAAAGAATGTCAAAATAAAACAATTTTAGTTGATGCTTAGGAAATGAACATTAACTTTACGCTGTCAACTTTAAACAAAGCACAAAGTTATAGCTTAAAGTTTAAAGCAAGGGGAGAAATGTTTTGATGTCATATCCCCGAAAAGATGATCTGTTTGTATAACAACCTCACAGTGAACCACACAGACACCCACAAACACACATGCACATTGTTCAAAAGTTTGCCAAAAAACTCTGTATCTTTTTTTCACTTCTAAAAAAAAAAAAAAACTTTTAATGACTCCAAAATGATTTTCTTCATGTTTGCCATGTAAAAAAGGAGAATGCCCAAGTTTAAAGGTCTCAAATAAGTTAGTAACAGTCATGATAGTGATCATTTAAATATATGAGAATTAAGGATTTGTGCCTTTATATTATTTATAGACTCCCAGTGAATTGAACATGAACGGCTTTATTGCTTCTAGTGACTGCCAAAGTCAAGATGACTGCTTATGTTACAATGGCCTCACAGGAGCACACATTGTGCTGCTGCATAATACCAATGTTCTGTTCAGGGTCTGGACGTTGCTGACCTTGATTGAAGAAAATTAATAGCAGCTGGTTATCTCATTGACTTCCTTGAGACATTATGTTTTTCTCATGTCGCATGATTACATAGTGAGTCATCACTTACTAAAACACTTGTCCGGACTGTCTAGACCTACAATTTATTATGTACAACCGAGTCATACTCCAATCACCTTGCACACGGCAGAATGTCCCCATGTTTGCCTGCTCTGACCCCCTGCCTACAAGTGTTGATGTTAGTGGCCCAAACCTCTTGCTCAGACATACTACTTCCCAAAGTGATAACTTCACTTAAAGAAACATTCCTTTTAAATGAATGGCAGTTTTTACAAAGAAAACTGTCGTGTGTGAAAAGGTAAAATTGTCTTTTTGGCTCTTAAACTAACAATTCTTTTTCATTGTAGCCTAAAAAGAGACACTTTGGGGGACAGGGGGATTGCAGCAAGGTTGAGTCAGAAAATCCAGGATCAAAACTCCAAACAAAGGATATTGCTGTAGACACAGAATGCTGTTTTCAACTAAAGGTAGAAGAAGAATCATAGTCGGGCTCTATCAAAGTTCCTTTTGTCTTTATTGGCCCATGTTGCATCTTGACAAGTTCTCTCAGTCTTCCATCACAGCCGGTGTTTTAATGGGAGACGGGCAGCAAGTTTAGTTCTGGATGTGGATCAGAGAGATCCTGAATTATCATCCAATACAGAAACTACGTAGTGCAGAGATATTTGGAGGGGCAGGTGCTCAGAGTTCAAAAGGACACATAGAACAAAATCTTAAAGGGGCAGTATTGTGTGTTTTCCTGCCACATACAATCCATTTATAGCACAATGAAGTAACTATGTTACCATCAGTTGTTATAAAAATGCTGTATTTATCAAATATGACTTAAAATAAATTTGACTTTGTAATTTAACACCTTGAAATTGGGATTCTGTCTCTTTAAGTAGCTCCTGTTCTTTCTGACACTCTGCCTTCAGGAAGTAATCACAGCATTAACTATTAATCCTTTATTGTTTTCTACCAATAAAGGATTAAGTAGCTGAATAATGAGCTCTGCAGATGCACAGTTCCACCAGATGTTTGCTAACTGCTGCTGGCTAGTCTGAAGGAGCTGAGTGTGGGAGTCCTGGGTGAGTGCTGCTCTGTGAGCCGGACGTTTGGAAGCTTGGAAACTGCAGCTCCAAGGTTGCGGCGATGGGTTCACCCAGTCTTTTTGCACAGCTGAATGGTCGCCAAGGGAGATGAAAGGATTTCTCAAACATGCTTAAAAGAATCAAAGCAACAACTTTAGAATAGGGAATAAAATTATAACATGATGTAAAGCTAAAAAAAAAATAAATTTTACATGATATTGCCCCTTCCTGATTCATCATCTTGATTTATTTAGCTGTCGCAGGTTTAGCAATACGCTGCCAACTGCTGTACCAAATACAGTAATTCAGGCTACTGATTACGTAACTCTTTTAGACATGAAATGCTACAGGCCATATCTTTCTATAACAGTAAAGTTTCTACAGCAGTAACTTCTGTTCTCGACCGATCACCTCCTGTCTTCAGCTCCACTTCCGTTGGGTTGAAGCGGAGCGGAGAGCGACCCGTGAATTGCGTCGTGGTGACAGTCCAGATCTTAACGTCCCTCTCGATCCGCACTGTTGGGGCGGAGGGGCAGTGAGGTGTAAAACAGGGTCAGCTTCTCATTGCGTTGCCCTCCTCCGTTGCACCTCCGATGCCCTTTGAGCAGTTGTTGTTGTCACTTCAGTGGGAAAACAGAGGCCCTGAGGTTTGGATCCTGGCAGGACAGTCAGGGTATCAGGTGAGAACATCTCACGAGCAAAACCCTCCCTCCGCCACCCCTCTCCCTCCAGCTTTCTTCCCACCCACTTCCACTTCACCACTCGCTTAATCACTCCTGACACAATGCCAATTCTACATTGAGCGCTCCTCACGGCTTTATTCATAGACTCGGCAGCCGGACAGCGACCAGCTCCCAGAGTCCGTCGTTACGCATCGAGCAGCGGTCGCTTTCACGTCTTATTGTTGTTTTTTGATTACAAGTGCTCTGGCATTTACAAGCCTCTGAAGCCTCGGTCCGTCCGAGGGCGTTCGGCGGCCCGTCAAGATGTCTTTCAAGGAGGATCACGGCTGATGAAAGAAAGCAGACGGATGACCTGAGCCCCTTCTGCCCCCCTTCTGCCTCTTCAGACTCGTTGTACATAAGAGAAAACAACAGGTGCAGCTGTTAACCCAGTCACCGCTAAATTTAAGCCCCAACTTCAATGAAACCGGGGCCTGAGTGTCCTGAGGGCGCAGGCAAAACAATTTACCGAACCAAGCCAGACATAACTGGAAAAAAACTCGTGCCCGCCGCACGCACAGCTGCTTTACAGCTCCCATTGTTGTCTCTGAAAAGCCGAACAGGAGCCGCGAAGCAATCATAAAGCACGCAGGGAAGCAATTTCTTTCTCTTATTCAAGTGAAAAATTATTCCATGCTGTCACAAAAGACTCCCTAACAAGGTGCTTTAAACTCTCTGGCAAAGCGTTGCTGTGGGGTGGCGCAGAGCCGGATAAGATATAAATGAAGCTTAAAGTCAAGAGTCTGTTTCTGGTAATGGGTGCATTTCGTTCGCTCTCCAACCTGCTTTTGATGTGGAGCAAAGATTAACCGTGTTCAACTGTCTACTTGACTGTCTTAAATTAACAGCATGGGTTGTCAGCCGCAGACCTTGTGTGAGGCGAAGGGAACTCTAAAAGAGATTTACCGCGTTTCTCCTTTGTGCGGCTTGTTGTGTCTATTTCCGGAGTGTGGCACCTTTTGGTCAGTGAGCAGTTCCTAAGAAAAGCTGCGGCATTTAAAGGTGACAACAAAGAAATACTGGAGCATTGAGGAGAGCTCCCCTTTCATCTCCCACTAATCCTCCCATCATGCGATCCAGGCTAATAACAGCTGAGCAGGGTGCCAAGGAATCCCGGCCCAGCTGCTTTCTAGAAAGAAAGTGCTCCCGCAGGGCAGACACGCTCCTTCGTCCGACATGTTGATCCCTCACAGCTAATGAGGCCTACTGTCTGAGCTTCCTTTATCGGCGGGGCCGCATCCTGAGCTGGGCCAAGCAGCAGTCATGCGTCATAAAGTTTACACTCCGAGATCCATGGTGGGCAGTAAGCAGAGCTCAGCGGTTCTCACTCCCTCTAGATATAAACTACAGTTAGATGGCTGTGAATTGACATATCTCTGTATTCTATTATTCAGGTTCTACATATACAGTGAGTCAGATTGCAGAATATCATGTCAGTGCATTTGACGCTTTTGGACTGATGTTAGCTGAAATCACTTTGGAGCCAAATTTGGATTTCCAGCAGAAGTATTTCCAGTTATGGGAGAGGACAAAAACATGTCAACTTTTTGGTGATGAGTAACACAGATTAGAATTTAGATTATAATTAAAATGTGTAGTTCCTGTTTATGTACAAGCTAGTGGTAATGTAGCTTGTGCTAGTGCTAGCTAGTACGAGTTAGTTCAAGTGTTAACTTGTACTAGCACCAGCACTAGTACAAGTTAGCACCAGCACAAGCTACCTCTAGCACAAACTAGTGGTAGCTCTGCAGAACAGTTAGCTGGCTACATAAGTTAGAAAAATAGTGGAGGCTCTGGCTGCACTGCACATTATTTTTTTAACAGATATTTTTTATTTTGAGTCTAGGAATCAAATCAGAATCCTGTAATGCCTGGGCTGGACCAGTAGGTGGAGACAACCTTGAAATGACTAAATCAATTGACAGTATTTATCCTTTCTTCTCTGGCATTAAGTTCAGCTTTCGTTTGAAGTAAAGCAAGTTTGATGTACATCAAAATGGCACCACTGTAGTTTGGGTCGTTTATATTAATCTCTATGTATGAGGACCAGGTAGCAGTGTTGTAGTCAAGACCAACTAACCCGAGACCAAGGTAAGACCAAGACCAGAGTGTATCGAGACCGAGGCAAGACCAAGACCAGCACCCCGCACTACATGACACGATAAAATATAAAATATGATCAAAATTGCTTCTCAAATTGATCTGAAAGATTCACATTCCCATAAAAACACCTACATATTAAATAATTAGAGCTGAAATAAATTTAACCAATATTATGCTACAATCTGTGGTGGTCTCATGCCATCCCTAACAAGACGCCCTGGGCGTTTGCCCATATCATTCATGTCAGAAACCACCACTGTCTGCACCATTAAACATAGCAGTTAAGACAATGCACTAACTGTAAACAACGCTCAACTATGAACATTGACCAAGGAGCAACAAGCAAGAAGTAACCAAGCACAAGGCTTGCAGTGTGGCTGGTCTCACCATCTCTCCTACTGCATGAAGCCAGGCAGCACAAAGTGCTGTAATGTCTGCCACATGCCACGTGACAAAAACAATCAAGAGCAATGCAATGAGCATGCTCTGCGTGCTTTCATTCTTGTGTTTTATTTATTTGTTATATCAATGTATATAATAAAATAAAATAATAATAGCTACTGCAGTGTACGCAGACTGTTACAAGAACAAAGATCGGCTCTCAGTGAGGCTCCAGTCCTGTCTTCTTAGCAAAGAGAAGTTCAGAAGAATCAGATTGTTCGTGAATGTCACATCACTGGATTGCAGTGTTGTGCCCAAAACTTTTTTTCATCACAAATGCTTATGTGTCTCTGTACAGCTAACTTTGCCAACATCACGTCAACGGAGCTTACCTTTCTTTGAGCTCCTTTTCTAAGTGACGAAAAAAGTTAGACGTAGTCCCACCATCTGTGAAAGCGAAGCGCTGCTGAATTAGCTGTCGCCATTAGATTTCTTATGATTTATGCAGCGCAATTCTATTACTGACGAATAGACAGACATTTTCTGCTCAAAGAAAACCGCTCTGCATGTCACGTTATTGCTTGGATTTTAATCTGTGCGTTTAGCATCCAGTGATAACTAACATGTTAACAAATAAACTGGGCAGTTTGCTGTAAGTTTAGTGATATTTTTCCACAGTCGCGGTCTTGACTGGTCTTGAAATAAAATCCCGAGTCCTCAGCGCCCGAGACCGAGACGAGACCGAGACCATCAAAAAATGGTCTCAAGACCAAGACCGGTCTCGAGTACTACAACACTGCCAGGTGGCTTCTCTGGTAAATTAGAAAAGTATTAGCTTAGTAAGCTTAGTTCTTCAGAAGTTGTGGTAATAAAAAAAAAAAACATTTCTGATTAACTCATGATTCAACTTTTCTGTGACTCAAGTCTTATGAACAATATTTATAAGGAGTGAAACAAAGCCTCTATGAGTTACAGACCACAGCTGAAAGGTCAAAAGATATTTAGGTGTGAAAACTAATTAATGACAGTGGATTGTTAATCGTTCGTAAAATATAATTGCTAAATGTCAAATTAGGCTGAGAACAAACATAATTCTAATGCAAGGATTTATTTTAAAAAGGACCCAAAAAAAGCTGTTTTCCCTTTCAATGCGGGAGCTTAAATCCACAACTGAAAATTGTTTAAGAATTTCTGTGCATTTTTTTCTCTTAAAATATTAGATTAAATATTAAAATAAATATTATTTTTAACTAAATCACCAGTGGCACAGTCATTGGTGACCAAACTATTCCTTTAAAGTAACTGAAATATTTTACTATCCACATTTAGCTTTAATGTAACCAGAGTTTCTAGGAACTTTTTTCAAGTATGCCATGACTTTCTGTTTTCCCCCGGTGTAAATATGGTGCAACACATTGTAAGAGTTCCAGCGAAACATTATGACCCTTGACGTAAGCAGAAACGTGGGTGTAAACCTGAGCAGTTATTATCTATTCTTGGGCAACTATAAAAAAAACATTTGTAATGACACTAAACAAAAATGTGCTAATTTCAGGCATAAATCCAAACCACTGTAACAAATAAAGCTCTAAATCTGTCTGTCCATCTAAACAAAATATTCCTTTTCCTTCCATATGGAACATTGAGTCTACTTACATCATCTCAATAATTTACCACACCTTTACATCGTTCGTACATATCAGCAAAAGTTTTTTTTTTTAAAGTCATGAGTGTTTCTCAAAGACGCCAAGCGTGTCTCATGTTCATTTGGTCTGAAGTTCTGCACAGCTGCCAAGCGAAGCCTTACGTTGAGCCCATTTTCTCTCTCACCTCTGTGTGCCCCGTGGAGCTGCAGCGTGATGGCACGCCGCACGTGGCGAGCGAACCCTCCCACGGCTTGCAGGGAAAACTCAAAAAAAAAAAAAAAAGACTTTTTTGATTGTTTGGATACAGCGCATCAGAGAGACGTGCCTTAAGTGGATCATAATGGTTAGAAATGGAAAACGGATGTTGATTTTTGACCAAATGGAAATGTGTTGTTTTCTGTCATAGTGTGCCAGTAAACGGCAGGAGACTGCAGACAGAACATATAATTCAGGAAAGCTGCTAGTTGGTGAAATGGTTCAGTCCTAATTGTGACTAATGATTACTTTATTGATTATTCTGGTAATTAATTGATTAATCGCATTAAAAAAATTGCACATTTTTCACATTTTTTTATTTAACCATTTAACACAATGTTAGAAATGCATTTAAATGTGTAAATCAGAAAATCAATTTCTCTTTTAAACAAGAAAATAAATATTTTATTGCCTAAATGCAGTAATGTATCATTCATTTAGTGAACGCGTTATCATTTGCAGCTGAAAAATCCGTCCAGCATCACCGTGTTAAAATCTCAGCCCTTCCTGCTTGACTTAACATCCATACTGTGTAGCAAAAGGTTTTTAATTGGAGATTAAAAAAAGAAAAACAATTTTACAGAATTTGAACAATGTGAAGCAAAGACTAAGTCACTTTAAGAGTTCTGGGTAAAACATATATACATACAAATGTTTTTTGTTTTTTTTTGTACTTTGTAAATATAAACGTATTTTTAGTACAGTTGATATAATTACTGCTCTGAAGGTATTCTTTCAGCAAATGGCCATGTTTGAGTCTGCATACTGCAGTTAACGATTAATCAATTACTGAATTTGTTGACGATTATTTCAAAAATCGATTAGTTACAATTAATCCGATTAATTGTTTCAGTCCTAATAAAATGTTGCTTCATTGCGAAACTGTGAAGTTTGTCCAACTCCAGACATGGTGGTCTTCTTATACTGTTGTAATTTAGCATTTGCTCATTTGGGGTGCAGAAACTGCAGCTCATTTGCCCCTTGTGGCTACCGAAGGGCATAGCAACTTGAATAAGAAGTACAGTGTATCCCCCGAATGAAGCACTTGTGCCCTCAGTTTTGCTACTCAGTTCTCCTGTGTGCTGTTGTTGTGGTGCTCAGCCACATAACGTAATAACCTCTGGATATTAAGTCAATATGGTTGCGCTACAGACTGGGCTTTTCGAGTGTGGCGCTAATCTCTTGGCAGGTCTTCTGTCCTAGTGTGGACAAGGCTTCAAACCTCAAAACTACAACAGCATATTAAGAGTAAATTTCTGACAAAACTAAAAATTAACTGAAAAAAAACAAATACATTTCTGAGCTCCAAAAGTCGAAAATTTGTTACTAAAACACTCAAAACTTTTTATAGTCTTGAAGAAGCTTAGACAAGTTTGAAAAAGTTTAAAATTTGCTGGAAAAAAACTCCTTTTGAGCTTAAAAATATAAATTTCTAAAAGATAATGTGAAATTTCTGACTTTGAAAAGTTGCAAATTTGCTAGTAGAAACTCAGACATTTTGAAAATAATCTGAGAAATTTTCTAGAAAAAAACCCAGAAATTTCTGAGGTTCGAATGTCGTAAAATTTTCTACTTTTGCAACTACGTTTTTTCTAGAAAATTTCAGAACGTAATCTCAAAATTTTTACGTTTTTTGTCGGGAATTTACACTTGCTTTTTTTAAAAAATCTGATCTACGTTAGCCCTAACACGTCGTCGTTCCCATCAGCTACTGTCACAACAGGCGAAACAAAACTCTTCATCTGTTTATTGATTTTTGTGCCGCGGGACATTGTTGTGAGGTTGCTTCAACATCATTAATTTTGAAGGAGGGAAATTCACTTCATTGATCTCTATGGATTTTATTCCAGCGTCCTGCTAGTCGGACAATCTGCACTATTGAATACTCTGCTTTGTACCGTGAACACCTCTCTGCCCTTTAGATAGAAAACACAAAAGCTTTTTATAATCATTGTTGACATTTTACTGAAAAACATAAATATCAATAGACAAAGTGTAATGAATTTCCCAGGGTGAATTTAGGATCCCTCATTATACACAGGCTAAGTACCTAAAGGTTAGAGGTAAACAGTCAAATAATACACATTCGATAACTGCGGGATAATTACCCATACATTTTGCCTCCACAAGTGTCTTTTTTTAATCGCATCTTCTATTGAAGATGCGGATTTGTGCGTGTGCCGCATGAAAGCGTGAATAAAAGAGACGGAAACCACAGCGACCCTCTCCCAGGTGTCGCAATTAGGAGCCGTTCAAAGGTCGGCGCAGATTTCTGGGTTATTGAAAATCAAATCCGCTGCAAAGATCTAGGAAGGCCATCGACGTGTGACCGTTATCTGAAGAAAAAAAAAAAAAGCCTCTCCGCTCAGCAAAACAGAGAGAATCCAACGCATCGCCCCTGGAGGACCCCCGAAAAAGGACAAACAGGCTCCTGAGACGAGGGATCGAGCCCAGGCCCGGAGCTGGAGCAGAACAGGCTTCTTTTTTTTTTTTTTCAAATTTATTTATTTTTTCCTCTTCAAGCTCTAAAGGATGATTGGCAGAAAATGTCAAACGCGACACGTCAGCCCCGAAGCAGAACACACAGAGGACAGATGTCAGAGACGGCGCGATAAGGAGGCGGGCGGGCTTATAGGAAAGAGACGACTTCAGAGGGTTATGTCACCGAATCTAGAATCCATTTCAGATCTCATCTAAATACCCCTCACCTGACCCTGCCTCCCCAAACGCTCCCAGCTTGAAAGCAGCTTTCTGATAATATTTACCTCTTCTTTCAGATTCAGTCGGGGGGTTACTGTTTTGTTTTTTTGGGGCTTCTTTTGGTACAAAAGCAAACCTTCTGGTCTGGGCCCTCAACCAGGGTCAGATATCCCAGAAGGCAAAGGCATACGCTGCATGTTAATTACTCTGTGTGTTTTGTTTGGCCCTCGAGACTGTGCTTCAGTTTTCTCCTCTCGTTCAGGTTTTAACCCCGACGTTTTGTGTTGTTTTTTTCTTTTCCAGGGCGGCGCTCCCGCGGCGCACCCAGAGGACGAACTAGCGCGCCTGACCAAAAAGATGCTGTTTGACATGGACAACCCTCCGTCCGACGAATATTTCGGTAAGACGTCCGCAGTTTATCTGGTCTTTGTCTTCCTGTTTTAACGATCTCCTAAAAAAACTCCTCCAACCCCCAACATTTTATTTTTTTTTGCAGCCCCCAAATAGTTTGTCATAAATCCCAGATTATCTTGCGTTTTTAACTTTTCAAACAGAACAGTTGCATTTGTATGCTTTAAGCACATCAATGTGAAAGCATTATAACCCACCACTATGTTTTTCTTCTTTGTGTGTCTTTCCAAGTAAAACCGGAGGAACAATCAGGGTTTTGACCTTTTCTTATTCACATCAGTGCTTTTAGCACCCCAGTGCAGGTTGTTTCTTCGATGCAATTGGGGCAATTATGGAAAAGATGGAAACTTGAAGAAGTCAAATGTTTTCATAAACTGAGCTTTTTCCCCCCTCTTTTGATGTAATCACCTCTCCTCGTTACTGTTCTGTCTATAAAATAAGAATGGCCTCGAAGCTTTTACTCTTAAGTTCCCCAGAAAATATTTGCTCCAGTTGAGAATGAAAAGGTTTGAACCGCAGCGGAGAAACGGAGCGTTTGTGAAGGAGTGACCACTTCTAAAGCTCACCGAAACGATCAATCGGATTAATAACAATTAATTGATTACTAATTGTCAACTAACTTGGGGTTCAATTAATCATTAAGCCTTAACATACAGACTCAAAAAAAGGCAATTTGCTGAAAGAGCCATGCAGTCAGAGCAGTAATGAAACCAAACCTGTACAAAGAAATGCGCACATTTTGTGTTTCAGATAAAAATTAATAAATAAATGAACTTTACCTGAAAATCTGTTCTACAAAGAACTCTTAAAGTGGCAGAGTTTTACTTCACCTGGTTTAAATTCTCTAAAAAAACAAACAAACTCTGAAGCACCTTTGCTGTCCAGTTATTAACTGGCTAATCCAAAACACAATCAACAGATTATCCATACAAGTCAGTCAAAACAAATTTTTCTGTGCAATAAATTGTCCCAGAAAATATTGTGATAAATGATTATGTGGTCATTTTGAAACCATTTTCAATGTAGTAATAATAATGGCTTCCTAATGCAAGCCCACCCCTCTCAAAGATCAAATAAGTTTATTCTTTAAAGATCTTTTAACACTAGAAGTGGAAGATGTTTTAAATATCCAAAATAAACAAACCAAACAACCGAAACAACAATAATTATCAAGTCTCTGTTGCCAAAACTGCGTTTCAAAGCTAATTATTTATTTTTGTGGGAAAAAAATATTAGTTCTAGGTGTCAAATATTTCAACAATATTAAACGGGAGCATTTCTCTGGTTGTCCAAATGGAAATTATTGAGCACATTTTAATTTATTGTGCAATTAATTGATTTGTTGCCTATGGTGACAGACTTAGCTGAGCCTTTCACACGTTGTCAATCGTACACTGAACGATTGCTGTGTTGCAGTATTTTAGGCAACAAAAATACTTATTTTATTATTTAAAAAAGGAAATAAATTATTTGCACATTTGCATTTTTAATGTATTTCTTATGTACGAAGAAGGGCTTAAGTGGTTAAATGTAAAAATGTGCAGAATGTGCCATTTTTTTCATCCGAATCATCAAGGAAATAACCAACAGAATAATTGATTACTAAAATAATCATTAGCTGCAGCCCTAAGCATAAGTAAAGTATCAAAACTGTAATTAATACATGTCCAGATTCTATTGTTTGGCATTTCTGTATAAAAATGATGCAATTATATCTTTCTGACGAGAACCATTTACTTTTTTTTTTTTTTTTTTTTTTGACTGATTTCAGGAAGATGTTTTTTCTTTTTTCTCATGTTTTGGCCAAGATTTACCTCGAGATTAAAACCCGGCTACCTTTTCCTCCAGCATTTCGAATTAACAGGAAGTAGAGGACAGAGAATCCGTACGGTCCAGCTCCACAACCTCTAATCTAAAAATCTTTTTTAAAAAGAAAAATGGAATACACATAAGCTAATCTGAAGTTTTCTTCCTGCTGGGAGTCGCTCACCGTGGTGATTCATGCCCTCCTCCGTGTTGGACTGTGGCACAGTTTAAAGAGTCGCTTCCTGTAATTGTGTTTTGACCGGAGCTGAACAGCAGGTTTAGCCATTTCTGGACTCATCTCAAAGTGCCGCTGGCATGACGGTCTCCTCGTAATAGCGGCTCTCATAGGTGCTTGAAGAAACGCTGTCTGAATGAACACCTGATGCATGCGTAATTACTGCTGATGAGAGCTTCGCAAAGAAAACTGAAAGCTATTTAAACACGTTTCATTGGTGTAATTATGTAAATAACAGTGCAACTGCTGCACACTGTGTGTTTTTCACTGTGACATTTAGTGGAGCTGGAAGAAAAGCAGACACACTCCTTCCAGTGTGAGCCTGTGAGCCATGATCATGTGAGCTTGTGGGTTATCAGAATCACAGGACAGTTTTCCAGATTAGGCCCAATAGTTTAGCTTGGCATCCCTGGAAGCCATTTTTAGAAAGTGTCTCTCTAACCAGAAAAAGGTCTTCATTTATTTGTGGTCTAGGTTCTAGTGCACGTATGTTGGCACACTTGAAAACAGACAAAACTAACTTACAAGTAACTTTTCAGGAAGAAATTGGAGCTTTTAAGTCAATAATTCCTTAAGATTGATGGAAAAGGGCCAGTTCCACTGGCAGATTATTTCACTTGTAATATGGTGAAAATATCTTATTATAAGTAAAATAATCTGCCAGTGGAACTAGTACTTTTTCATAAAAATTAAGGAATTATTGATTTAAAAGAAGCTCCTATATTTTCTTTAAAAGTTACTTGTAACTTAATTTTGTCTTATTTCAAGTGTATTGAGATATTTGCTCTAGAAACTGGACCAAAAATACCAGGTGAGACATTATGTTTAGGCATAATGTAGGGATGTTGACATACAGTTGAAATCAGAGGTTTACATATACCAAATAAAAAGACACACACACATTTTTTTTTGTCAATGTCTGAAGTTAAGTTAGACCAAACTTCTCCTGTTTTAGGTCTGTTAGAATCACCAAAATAAGTTTTATTTGTCAAGTCCCAGAAAACTTAGCGTGAGCTTTTTTTAGAGCTTTTTTTTTTTTTTTTTAACTTTTTTTTGAATTCAGGAGTTAAAACAATTGGTCGGTATAAGGGAGAAGCGTCTTTTAAACTGTATGACTTGAGTCAAACCTTTTGCGTTTCCTTTCCCAAACCTCTTGATGGCTTAACTTTGGTTTCTTGTTTGACATGATTGGAAAGTCAAAAGAAATGAGTCAAGACATGAGGAAGAGAATTATGGAGCTTTACATTTCTAGTTTATTATTGGAAAGAGTTTACCAATGCTTAAAGGCTGTTTGAGCAATTTTACGCAACTAAAGACTTGATGGGAATGTCCAACAATTATACTCAGTTCAAAGACAACGCTACCAAACACAGAGGAAACGAACGTGAACTTCTGATTCTGAAGACATTCAGAAATAAATCTCTGACATATTCATTCTCTCACTATTGTCATATTTAGCAAGTAGAACTAATTTTGTTCTAATTTACCTAAGAAAAAAAAAGAGAAGTTTGGTCTGATTTGACTTCAGACAGTGAGAAAAAAGAAAATCCATCTGTCTTTTTAATCGGTGTATGTAAACTTCTGGCTTCAACTGTAGACTCTCTAAACTGCCAAGACAGCTTTCGTCAATTATTTCACAGGCATTAGATGTAATCAGCGACAAAAAAAAAATAAAAAATTAAAAATCTAGATTTTCAGCAAATTCCGAGGCTTACTTCGTATTTTCCTTTAGAATATTTTCCTTTTTTTCCCCTCCTCTTGGCTGAATCACTAAATATTTAATTCTCCTCCCCTTCCACCCTCACCCCGTCTGAAAATATAGAACTGTCAGGATTAAACAAGATGCCAGTTTTAATGCTATTCTGCAAAATAGGATTCAGGAGGCAAGGATTCTGTGCGTTTATACATCATCTCTGTTTTTCCGCCCTCTGCACTCTGAGCTGCCAGAGAGCGCCAGCCCCGCGCTGCTCCCTCTTGCTTTAGCCTTTAATCCCCTTTGCCCTGGAATTAGTTCCCATGCCCATTAGATAGCTCATTCAGTCAGGTTCTGCAGAAGGCTTTATATCGCCTCCTAATCACACGCCGCACACCGCTGTAGTGTGTGTAGGTGTATTGTAGCAACAGGGACGTGTATTTAACCGGTATTAAGAGAGATTCGTAGCGCACGCGCGCATGTAAAGACCTTAATTGGTTCACATTAGACACTGGGTCAAATGGATCTCCTGGCTGAAACGAGATGTGGGTGAGTGCGGACGAAATGCGGGCTCGGTCTGGAGCGACAGGTGGGACCCTGTGATCAGAAAAGACGTACGAAAGAAAAAAGTTTTCGGTTTGCCGGTAAGCCATGTAGGAGATGCAGCAAGCACAAAAATTGGGAACACTTTATTTGAAGGCGCACGCATAATACTGACATGACATAACATGAGTCATGAACATGAAGGAGTCTGCATGAATGCTTATGACTGTTGTCCTGAAGTGTCATTTGGTAAATAATGACACTTTTAATGCAAAGGTCACACTTTTAATGGACTTTTAATACAACTTTGGAGTAAAATATCATTACTTGCCAAATAATGCAAGGTTGACACTTGTAATGAAACGTTCAATGCAATTTTGCATTAAAAGTGTTATTTAGCAAATGTCACTTCATGACAACAGTCATGATGCTTTCATGAAGACTCCTTCATGTTCATAATAAGTGTTTTGTCATGTTTATGACTGTGTCATGTCAGTCTTATGCAGCCTTAAATAGTTAACCAAAATTTTAACTTCTTTTACTTTATGCAAAACTTCCTGTGGGGGAAAAAAAAAGTAACCACACATGACCCTGAGGTGCACAGTCAGCACTGTGAAGCATGGTGGAGGGAACGCACGGCACATCAAGCAATTAATCAATTCATAAATTAAAATGAAATCCATAATTTTCACTCTTGAAGGGTAATTTTGTTTAACGACTCCATAGTCCATTTTTTTAATTATGGTTTTTTTTGTGGGTGGTTTTTATTTCTATTTCCCTTTTTTGGTTGTTGAGTTTATTTTAGATATTTAACATGTCTTCCAGTCGAAGTGTGGAGTTTTCTGTTTGTTGGACGAACTTGCATTATTATGCCGTTATTTTTTCATAATATTTGAAAATGGTATCAAAAGAACAATTTTATTGATTATTACAATAATTTCTGGGTCAATTTATCATCTTGAGAAATTTATTGCGACATTGGCCGCCTTTACTTAAAAAATAAAAAATGTCACTTCTTTAATAATAACACATTTATTTTAGCAAGTATTTTATCGGACTTTCTAAGCTCTTTTCAAAAGATGATGTAACATTTGCTGCTCTTAGTGAGCATTACAAAGCCGGACCGAAGACAAAAAAATGGCTCCTTTGAGTCAAAGGTTGCAGACCCCCTGGCCTAGTCAAAGTCCAGATTTAAATCCAACTGACAATCTGTGGCAAGCTTGAAATAAGAACGGACAAAAGTCCTTTCAGTCTCTAGTTGTGCTTTTGTGTGACTGCTTCATTGTTACTCCTAAGCAATTGCAACAGAAAGTGTTTCTATAAAGTCCTGATGTCAAATAAAAGGTGCACCGATAAATTGGCCCCAATTTCCTGAATTTTGGGAGATCGGCAGTCAGCCGATACGCATGTGAAACCGATGTCATTTACCTCGGCAAAAATCTACACAATGGGAAATGAAGGCCGGCAGGCGAAAGAGCAAACATGGAAGTTTGAAAAACGGGTCACAAGAGACGCGAGGTAGCCGGAGCAAGTTAGCGGCTGCATGTTCACTTCCAGCTGACGGAGGCTGACTGTCGCCTGAGCAGAGGAGCGGAGAGGGAAGGGGGAAGGAGGGGTTCACGTTGTGGTTAGACAAGGCAACAGCTGAGTGAGCTGAGAGACAGGAAGAGAGGAGGGCAAAAAGCCCACGACTGAGGTGACTGCTGGGACTCATTAGCAGAGAGTTCAAGCGCAGAGGCACGCTGCTCTGCGTCTCCTCCCCCGCTGAATAATGTACACAGAATCACCCCCGTTATGGAAAAACGAGCTCCGGTCCGGCCCGGCTCCTACTGTATGTCCAGGGCTGTGGGGAGGAAAGCGAGTCCCAGATCAGGAGACTCTTTTTTTTTTTTTTTGTAATTACAAAGAATCCAGCGGTACGCAAGCCGCGGCTCTTTCTGCCGCGTGTAGCTGTTGACACCCTGAGGCTAGTAATTAGCGAGATTAATCAAAGCGGTGGCTGCGATCTCTCAACGCGCTAACGGACCGGATCGCCGTCTCCATTGTGCAGCGGCCTTATCCCCGTCACTGAGCGTCTTTGATGAACTCCGATCAGGAGTGGCCGTTTCGCGGGTTCCCGTCGGTCCAGAGGGGGTTAATTCGACCGAATTAGCGTTACGCTCTGGGCTCTGTGATGTCACCAGAAAACTTTTCATCAGATTCGTCTGAGCTTCCCGAGTTCCACAGGACGCGGTTCTGTGGCGCCGTCCGGCAATTACACCGGACAAGTCTTTGAAGAGTTCTCCTTTAAAAAAAAGAGTGCAGAAATTTGTCGTTCTCCTAAAGTCTGGTAGAGCTGTGAGAAGCAGGAGGTTGAGGAGTGGTGGTGGTGGGGGGGGGGGGAGTTGGGATAAAAGATGGTGCACTATAGGAGAACGTCTTTTCTTGTGAGAAACCCGGTTTGCAAGCCAGAAACCCCCCCCCCATCCTTCCCCATTCCCCAATGATTGAAGCTTCTTTGAAAAGCAACTGATTAGTCCTGATTTAGAGTTCCAGATTAGATTTGAGTAATCTGAAAGAGCCTTTTCTCCAAATGTCATCATCCGTCATATTTAATCCACTTAGGTTGCGCGTAGGTGTACTGTGTTTGTGGAAATCTAATAAGACACAGCTACTCAGATGCCTTGGCATTCGTGCATCGGAGGGAACTTACAATATTTTGTCGTCGCTACGTTTCTGTCAACCAAAAACCGGGACGTAAAGCTGAATAATTGAACGGATCAGATGCTCTACATTATTCACAATTAGTGATGATGATACTTATGCAGTCTTCTGGCTGCAGAATATCACTACTACTTCTTCTTTTACACCCATGTAACGTTTTGGGAATTCCTGCATGTGATTCCCTGATTCCTGGGTGTTGTGCTGTATAGAAGAGAATTAACATAAGTGTGAAATTTTTTATAGCCAATCAATATTTATACAGAGGGAGATTTTCCAGTGGGATTCTTTTTTTCGTCGAGCCGTCGGAGTAAGTGTTACTGTCAGGTCGTGGAGAGAGGAAGTCATTAGATATTGGCGGAAAGTTCCGCGTCGTGGACTCGGCACTGTCGGGAAAGAGCCTGTTTCTTCATGTTTCCTTTGGTTTTTTGGGGGTTTTTTTGATAAGAGTGAGAAAAGGGAAAAGAAAAGGCAGCCCTTCCTCACATCAGCTGGAGGAGGCCTCATAATTTATTAGACGCCCGGCATGAAAAGTTCATGAGGAATCTTGGAAGAGACACGATTGGCGGCGGAGACTCCGGTAACACCACGGGCCAGAGGAGTCGGAACGTATTCGCACCGAGGTAACTGGGTCACAGAAAGTTGAGTTTCCCGCTCTCTCTGGTTCTCCCGAACACAACAGAAACATCACGACTTAATGTATTAATAGACCCTCCGGTTTAGACAGCTTTGCGCGGCGTCGACGGCGCTCCGGTGGAGCTCATTTGCATTTTACTGAGGTCGCCCTCAGCAGTCTCTCAGGAGTTTGCTCTTAGATGTGCCTCTACATGTCATAACGAGTGGGATGTGTGTCAGAGTGAAAACCTTTGTGTCACCCCCTTTCAATCCCCCCACACTCCCTTTTCACCCAATCATCTTCCCTGACATGTTCTCACTCCCGACTTCCGAAGCGCCTTTGGCCAACCTTCTTCAACGTCAAGGTGTGCCTCCAACGCGCCAACCATCCTGCTAGTCGGTGCTCATTTCACTCTCCCCACTTTTGTTTTTGTCAGAATCTCCTTTTTTTTTGTTTAACACTTTTTGAGTGTCTAATAGTTTTCACCGTTTACTGCTTTCCTGAATACCTTCACCTCAGTTATTCTTTGTTTTTTTTAAACGAAACGCTCCCTCTCGCCTTGGATTCAAGATGTCTGCTTAAATGTAATCCAGCATTTTTTGCTTTCCAAGGACCCTGAAACCTTTTTTTTTTTTTTTTTTTTTTTGCTCTTGCATTTTAAAAGTGAAATAAACTTACCAGCTCTGACGGAACAGTTTCAGTGTTTAACCTTGGTTGCTATAAACTCGTCTGGAGTGGGTTTTACGACACCTGTTAGCTGGTGCAGCCCAGGTTTACTAGCTCTGGCTGTAAGGTTTGCTTGTTTGTGGGAAAAATATGCAAGCCATGATGACACGTAATGTGGAAATCAAAAGAATTACTAAAAGCAGATCGTAAAAGGCAGCCATGGGGTCAAACAATTGGATGTTGTATCCCTTTTTCAACCATAAAAATCGTGTAATTTTGCACCCTGGACAGGTTGTGAGTTTATTTCTTAGCTTGATAACCCAGACTAATTAATCTAGCAGTCATGTTAATGGACTGTGTGTGGAGGAAGTTGGAGTACCTGGAGAAAACCCACTTATGGAGAAGAATATTTAAACCCCAGGCAGGCTGGGATTCAAATACAAAACCTTCTTATTGCAATGCGCCAATGCGGCCCCCACTGTGCAGCCCTACATGTACTACACTAGATATAATACTATATTATCTTGGTATACCAGATATAAAGCAGATGATTTATAAAGGTATTAAAATAGAGTTCTAGTACTGCTGTGCTAATCAGTCACTGCTAATTGCTTTGACATGCACAGGTTGGAAGAGTGAGAGGAGACAGGTGAGTGTATTTAAAATCCAACAGTATATTTAATGTAATGGTGAAAATAAATTGAAATCAAGGTCAGCCACATATTTTCAAAGTCGTTGTTAAAATCCTAATTAAACTTCAAGTACAGAAAATCAGTGTCAAAAGAAACTTTGAGTTTCTTTTTGTCTTTAGCACATCTGTAATGCTGCATGGACCTTACAAAGCCATTCATAACGTTTAAATATTAAGCTTAGTCAGGTTACAAACTACTTTCAAATTTTATTTCACAAATAAAGATTTGGGACTAGTGACGTCTGTATTAAAGTGGCTATGTTATGCGTTTTCCAGGCATATAGTGCCATTTTATAGCACAAGCAAGTAACTGTGTTACTTTTAGTTGTTAAAAAAATGCTACACATATCAAGTATGACTTAAAAGAAATTTGACTTTGTAATTTAACGCCTTGATATTAGGCCTCTGTCTCTTTAAAAACTCCTGCTCTTTCTGATACTCCGCCTTCAGGAAGTCATCACAACATGACTCCATTAACCCTTTAACAACATTTTTACCACTGTTTCACTGAGAAGTAGCTCATGTAATGAGCTCAGCAGATATGCAGTTCCACCTGGTGTTTGCTAATTGCTGCTGGCTAGTCTGAAGGAGCTGAGTGGGACATTCTGTAAAGCTTGGAAACTGCAGCTCCAAGGAGGAGCTTCGTCTTGAAGGCGGGCCTAGGTCCAGCCAGGCGTTTTACACAGCTGAATGGTTGCCACGGGAGGTAAAAAGGATTTTTCACACATGCATGCCTGGATTGGCAAAACTCCAGGTATGTTTTTAATTAGGGAATATCATTATGACATGACGTAAATCTCAAAAAAGTTGATTTAAGATCCAGTGGGGTGTCTTTCAGAAGTCACCTGTGCGTCATCTAATCTCACTCCAACAGTAGAAGTCAGCTGGTGCGAAGCGTGGCTGTGGTTCAGAAGAGTCAGATGATGTCTCAGCATCTTCCTTTGTCTCTGTGTCTCTTTAGCGAAGCGCTCCGGATGCTAGCCCAGCTCACACCACGCTGCTAGCCATCCCGCTGCTTATTCCGACATCATGTTGGCTCAAATCTAGGAAGCGTTCCCATGTAGCGAACACTGCAAATCAGGCTCAGGTCGTCTGTATGCACATTACAGTCAGTAATTACTATGACAGGCCGTATTAAACCCCATGTGGAGGCTACCAGGGGACCACGACTGGAGGTTTCTACCTTTTTTTTTTTTTAAATGAAATGAAAGCATTCAGCAGTGGCTGTGAGACAGAAGGATAATCTGCTAGAAGGAGGTCACGGACCACCCAGGGGGGAGGAGGCGAGCGCACACGGCAGTCTGGTGACATGGCAACTTGTCTTAAGCCCCAGCATCACTATACCACCTACAGTGGATTATAATGTACGACAGCAAAGGGCTAAATTATCCAACACAATACCCGAGGATGATCCATTATAGCTGCCTTTTTACAGGAAAAACCCTGCATCCCTGTCAGTGTAAAGCGACGGATTGGACTTCTAAGAGCCTTTTTTTTTTTTTTCTTATGGAAATAACATGAAATGCTTTCAGTCTTAATCTACAAATTTACCAGATTGAAGGAAATTCTGCAAAACCCAGCAAGCTTTTGTTTGCTGTTTTAAACTGCCTACAATTGGGTCCTTTTACGAATGGGAGGAGAGCCGTTTTTCTGCTGTGTCATCGTTTCTCTCGGTATTGTTCATGTGGTGTGTCCCCCCCCCCTACTACTTAATCATTATTTTTGAGCTTTCTGCTCAAAATTTGTAGCAGTTTATGAGACTTCAGTGCCTTTTTTTTTTCTTTTTTTCCATCCGCTGACCTCTCCTTACTGCTTTCTAGTCTCTCAGCTGCCAGCCAGCGTGGGGTTTCTTTTCTCAACGCTTTTTTGGCAACGGTTCACATAAGGTGACCGCCCTTCCCCTCCTCCCCGCCTCTCCTCCTCTCCTCTTCTCTCTCTCTCCCGCCAGGCTCGACGCTCGCCGCCCTGCCTCCATCAGACAGCTCCAGTGAGGCTTGCAAGATCAGCTGGCGTGCGAGTCCAGCTGAGGCTCGCGGGCGCTCACGTTGCTAGATTTCACTTGTGAGTGAACGTTTGACCGCGGCCAACGAGTCGGCGCGCTGGAGCCCGTACTGGTGCAGCGGCGTGAACACGGAGACAAACATGCTTACCTGTCCTCGCTCCCTGGCGCTCCTCCATGTCGCCCCTGACAACCTGCTCCCAAAACATGTAACCTACACCGCCTCCTCCCTGCCCCCTCTTCGCTGCCGGCCGTTGGCCCTGACGGGCCGAGCCGTAATGCTTTGTGGCACCGCCTGGCCTCTCCTCCGTCCTCTCCGCCGACGGCCCAGCACTTCTGCAGACCGCTCTTTTTTTTTTTTTTGCTGACGCCGAGAATGAGATTCCAGGGCCGGGGTTGGGGACGGAAGCATTCGTAGATTGAAACGCAAGCGATGACAGCTATTTCTCTTGTCGTTTCGTGGCGACTGCGGGGCCGCGGCGTTGTCAGGCCGAAGCAACGGCCAGGATTAACCCCAGAGAGGGGAAGAGATGAAAACGCACAAATTGTGGCCTCTGGCTCATCAGCGGCTGGTGGTCGAACTTCTTTTCATTTGTTTTGTTTCCGTCAAACATTCAGCGGCCCACTGCTTAGGCCAAGAACTTCTTCATCCTGTTGTTGGACCCAGTTTTAGCTGCTGAGGTCTTAGAATCATAAACTGAAAATATCCAGAATACAGCATCTTGTAGAGTTGATTCCTAGAAGTTTTTCAACTGGATTGTATTTAATTAGGTTTTTATGTGATAGTTCAGTAGTAGTGCATAACTGTGAAGCTATGCGCTGCTTTTTGTCCTTTCTTCTTCGTACAGCAGCTCAGACTGAATGATGAGTGTTTGTGAACAGAACATTTCGAGTCAGATTCTCAAGACTTTGGACTTTATAATGAATAAATAATGTATATTGCTATAGAGACGAGATCAATACCATTAGAAAATTCATCTGATAGAATGTTCAATAATTTCACTGAACTTCAATTTAGAACCGTACAGCATTCTGGGAGATGTAGGCAGAGGTAAGATGAGAAAAGGTAATTTTATTTATATAGCACATTTTCAGCAACCAGGCTGTTCAAAGTGCTTTACATGTATTAGAAGGAAATACAAACAAAACAACAAACCAAAAGAAAGACGGAAAAGGTTATGGTATAAAACTACATATTGGAATAAGTGGTCCATAATTTATAAACTAGTCTCGGTTTCTCCCCTGACAACCTCTGACCCCTGATCTGATAGAATTAGATGTTGGTTCTCCATGTTTGATTCTATAAAGTAGATGGTACTTTTTAAGTTTGTTCTAGATTTGTAATCTAGCAGGAATTAGATTATAAACTTTTTTAGAATTAAAAGTTTAAAGCTAAATGTTGATCTAAGGTAATGAGTATTTTTTCTAGATAAACTAATAGGAATTTCTCTGGATTCTACGTTTGTTCTCATTCCTGCTCTGGGTTGAGTGAAGTATCCTCTGGATCTTTTTGTTCTAACTAATAGGTTTGATTCTGATTCTGGGCTGCTGGGTAAGAATACGTACTCCACAATTTACAAACTGGAAGGAAAGAGGCTAGCCGCTCAAGATCTCACAGCTAACAAAGGCTTGAGCAGGTAAAACAAACAAAACAAATCACAGTAACACCTTATTTGAAGGGGTGTTTTAATGCAAAGTTGCTTTAGAAGTTGCATTAAAAGTGTCATTATTTACCAAATGACACTTCATGACAACAGTCACAACCATTCATAAAGACTTCTTCATGTTCATAACGGATGTTATGTCATGTTTATTACAGTGTCTTGTCAGTCTTATCCACACCCCGTTAAATAAAGAGTTACCCAAATCACAAACTAACTTTTGTATTTTTAATTTAATGAATTTCGTGGCCAACCAGTAGTTTAAATTTGCCAGTTTTGCTCCAAGTATTTGCTGCAGCTTCTGCACGGCTTGTAGCAGAACATGGCTTCCTTCAGATGGGCGGAGTGCGTACCGGCAGCTTCTCCAGCCTGTCGGTTCAGTAGATCTGCTCTTGTGATTTTGTCATCCGTAATGTGACTAAATGTGAAAAAGTTGAAGGCGCGCTAAATGACGCGCATTCCTGTTTGACGTGTTTTTTTGATTCTTCGTTTGCAGTGATGTAAAGATTTAAAAATGTTGTTTCTTTTTCCTCCCCTACTAACTCATCTATCAGATGTTTTAATCCAAGCATAGAAGTTCAGATGAAATCCCAAAATGGATGTGGAGTTTCTTTTATTAGTTTTGGATAGCAGGTGCAGTCGCTAGCTTTGCCTTCAGGGGGTTTGCAAGGGTTGCACCAGCAGGATTTGTATCCTTTGGTTACGTTGTGTGAAAAGTTTGGTCTCCCACAAAAAAAAAAAAAGGAAAAAAAAAAGTTCCTTGCGATCCCTCTTTACATGCACGATCTTTGATTTCTGACTATGTAAGATCAAATTGAGCTGCAAGTGTGCTCCCTCTCCGCCTTTCATGCCGCTTCAATCTCACGGCATGAAAAAACAAAGAAGGCAAAGACTGAGGGAAATCTGAAGCGTTCTGCCACTCAACATCCCCCAATCCCAAACAACGGCGTCTCACTGCCACTACAAATACATTAGAAATCAATTATTTATGGAACGGAGTCAGGACCGCTTTAATCTTTTCCTTTTATCCAATTAAATTGTCTAACCATTCTAAGCCTCTGTAGCTCACAGGGAATGTGCTTCTTTAAAAAAAAAAGAGGAGAAAAGAAGAAAAGACTTCTCTTCAGTCCTCCTTTTGACTTTCGATGTAACAGAGAAGAGACACTTCTGAGGGTTGAAGAATGAAAGCAAAGAAAGTGAGTAAAGTGTAAATGAACTCCCCCCCCCCGTTCCTCATCCCACCCGTCGCCATCGCGTTGGTTCTACAGGAAATATTTGAAGTTTTCATATGAAGACTCTGGTTCCACTCCCCGCGCAAAAAAAAAAAGGGGGACGCGAGGGGAGCGCCGGGGCTTTTTCATGATTCCTTTATGCCCGGCTGAAATAGTTCGAAAGTATTTGGGATGAACTCCACGGGGGTAAATACGGGGAGTTGCTTCACTCGCTGTCCTGTATTATTCAACGAGTCAATTGAAGTCGTGTCTCCAAATTGAAAAAGCTTATTTCCAACACAGCCGTGTGAAATAATTGATGTGAGGAATGGTTAAAAAAAAAAAAAAAAGAAGCGCTCCTCCCTGTTATCAGACAGCGAGGCTTTTAGAAACAACACAGAGACTCTGAAACCATTTACGCTTTGTGGGGGGAAAACGTCGCGGCCCACTGGCGGGCGACTTTACGGGAGCGGCGGCGAATTTGTTGGGAGTTTTGTTAAATAAAAAATCTGGGGTTTTCTTTTAAATACAGTTTTAAAATCTGCTGTTCCATCTACCGTTTTCCTCTTTTACTTAACAGCACAGATATGTTAGGAGAGCAGTTTTAACCTTCAGCAACACGTGTCACGTTACTGAAGAAGTTCAGTGACTCGTTATGTCATTTCTTCACCAAATGAGAACCAAAAAGACATTAATCTGTTAAAAACAATTGAGCCCAGATCTGACCGTTCTTAGTATTTTAGCTTTTAAGCAAGAAATGATCAAATCAAGCCAGACTAATTCATAAGAAATGATTAGAATTATTAAATAAGCTCTTTAGTTTAGCCCCAAATTAGATTGAAATGAGATCAGTGCAAAAGAGCAAAATATTACCAAGTATTTTTGTTCTAGTTTCTAGTGCAAACGTCGTAGTACGCTTGAAGTAAGACAGAACTGATTTACAAGTAACTTTTCAGCAAGATAATGAAGCTTGTTTTTAGTTAATAATTGCTTCATTTTGATGAAAAAGTATTGGTTCTGTTGGCAGATTATTTCACTTAGAAAAAAGATATTTATAGATAATTATAGTAGTATGTTTTCATCAATATTAAGGCATTATTGACTTAAAAAAGCTTCTATATCTTGCTGAAAAGTTACTAGTAAGTTAGTTTTTTTTATTTCAATCAATCAGGTTAATTTGAAACCCAGTGATTCAAAGTGCTTTGCATTGTGAAAACATAAAGAACATCATAACACATTGTGCAGTCAACAGCTATGAAAACCAATAACAAACATTACATTTTGCCAAATTCCTTCATTAAAATTACCAATAAACATAAAATATGTTTGTCAATGTTCCATTTATTATGGTGCAAAAACAACTCTGCACAGGTGAGTTTTTAAAGAAACTCAGTGTTTCAGCTGTTTTGCAGTTTTCTGGAAGTTTGTTCCAGATTTGAGGTGCATAGAAGCTGAATGCTTTTTCACTATGTTTGGTTCTGATTCTGGGGTTGCAGCTCAGAACCAGAACCAGAGCCAGAAGACCTGAGATGTCTGGAAGGTTGTTAGCAAATCTTTAGTGTATTGTGGTGCTAAGCCACTCAGTGTTTTAAAACTACCAGCAGTATTTTAAAGTCTGTTCTCTGAGCTACAGGGAGCCAATGTAACGACTTTAGAAGTGGGGTGATGTGCTCATTCTTTCTGGTTTTAGTCACAACACCAGTAGCAGCTTTCTGGATCAGCTGCAGCTGGACGATTGACTTTTCTTTTGGGCAGATCTGTGAAGACGCTGTTGCAACTAAAAATAAACAAATGGCTGTTTTTCTAGGTCTTGCTGAGACATTAATCCTTTAATCCCAGAAATGTTTTTGGGTTATAGAAGGCTGACTTTGTAACCGTCTTTATGTGACTCTGAATGATTCACACCCTGATCTGAGGCCTGATCTCTAGTTTCCAGCTGTCATAACTGAAGCTGTGCACTGACTCTAGATCATCTTTAGGTCCAAAGATAATAACTTCAGTTCTGTTTCTGTTTAGCTGGGGAAAGTTTTGGCACATCATTGATTTCTTCTAAGCATCTGTTCAGTGCATCAGTGGCTTTAGAGTCACCTGCTGACATCGTGATGTAGAGCTGTGTATCATCTGCGTAGCTACGGTAACTAATCTTATTTCCTGTTACAACCTGAGCCAGCAGTCAAAGATCCTCTGTGTGCTACAAACCACGTGAAAGATATAAACACTGAACTTTTCTATTGCCAGGAAGGATGCTGTAGAAAGTACCAGCAGGGTTGCCAGTAAATTATACCACTTATGTCTTAAAGTGTGTTTTGTTTTGTTTTTTTTTCCTCCCCTTCCTAATAAATGTACAAATTGATAGCTGGATGTTTCTAAATTTGTCAGTGCGAGACTATTGCTGCCGAATAAATAACATTTTGTCTGAAGACTTCCCCGCACATCTCTACCAGGGTTGCTAACGAGTTTCTCCACATCTATAAGTTTGACTCTGTTCACTGGATTTCAGAGCCTCAATAACATTGTCCTCCAAACAACAGAAGGAGCTTAATGTTTGTAAAGGAGAGCAGAGATCAGAGCGTACAGTAGGTTGGCCTCAGATCTGCTCCTGCTGCTGTGTGGGTGAACGCAGCGCGCCTTACAACACGCGTCTCTGACTTCAGATCTCGTCTACATGTGTGGCGTTGCCTGGCGAATAGATTTTTTTTTTATTATTATTATTATTATTTTCTTCCCCTTCCCTCGCTGTGATGTTAGGATATGTGTGAATACGTGCAGCAAAAAAGCGCGTACGTTTCACCCACAGCCGCGCGCCGGTATCTCCTCGGGCCCCTCGCGATCACAGACCGCCAAAAGGAAAAGGATTTCCGAGAGGTTTCCTGCTCGTTATTTAAAGTGGGAGCCCTGTGGGACATGTTTGGCATTCTCATCCACTCACTGAAGATGGCCTGTGATCCGAAGCCACTAACAGGCTCGTCTCTCTCTCTCTCTCTCTCTCTCTCTCTCTCCTTTTCTCTTTCCCTCTGGCTCTCTGAAGTGATTACCCTGCTTGTGATTCCACTGACACCCACATGTCCCCCGGAGACGTGCCTTCACTAGTTTGTTTAATCTGCCTCCCCGTACAGTAGGTAACGCAGCCGTAATTGAGGTGTGGATAGAGCTGCGGGAGCAGATGAAAACCGATTGCAGGCTTTATGAAAACTTGTCGGCTTCGCCCGGGATGACAGCCGTTTCGAGATTAACGCGCAAAAATGCGGCTGTGATAAGAATTTCAAGAAGTTAAACGTCGGGCCTTTGTTTTCCAATTTCCCTCTTTTCTTTTCCCCACCCCCCCTGCCCCCCCTCCCCCCCCCCCCCCCCTCACCCCCGCCCCTGACGGCGAACGAACGAGCCTCGTTAACAGTCAGAGTTACAGATGTTCAGTATTCCAGTAATGCCTTCTCCTGCGAAGCTGCGGTTCTGCTCGTCCTTTTTCGCAGATGCTTTTCTCCGTTTGCGGAGCGGCCACCGTGATGAGATCATGACTTCTCTGAGATTAGCGCACTATTAGCGAGCCCTCGCAGTCGAGCAGACGTTTGATCTCGGCAGCACACGACGGAGCCCAAAGTTGCGCTGATACCTGAGACGGATCCCGCTTTCCACTCCGTTTGAATTCTTGATATGAAAAACAGCGAGCGGAACTGTGGAGAAGAAAAAAAAAAAAAAAGAAGTGAAAAGCAAGCATCAGATACTCTATCTGCCCCCGGTTAGCGTCTCGCCTATGCCTGTAAGGCGCCTGAACCGCTCCGTTCAGAACAGACGGAGCGTCAATCATCGGTCCAAATCAGCTTTGAGATGAAGCGAAATGCAGAGGAGAGAGAAGAAAAAAAAAAAAACGATCCATTGAACTGAACTTGAATTAATTAAATATTACTGTATCATGCTTCCTCTGCGAGATTGCATCTGTCCTCAGATGTGTAAAAAAACATAAAACATTCTCAGATATCTTTTCCAACCCTATTATTTGGAGATACCAGTAATTAAATTGACAGTGTCATTAATTGGGTTGAAGATAACTTGCATTGAGTCGAGGACATCTTAAACTCAATTAAAGATATCTCCAACTCAATTAAAGATATCCAAATGCCATGTCCCGCAATATGCAATCAGGCTCTTTGTGGAGCAATAGTATCAGTTCACTTGTGCCCCTGTTACAAAGACTTCCTTGTACTTCTAAAGTTTTCTTTTTTTATCGTTTAAAGCCCGACTTTTTCAGCAGATGTCACCCGTTAGTGATGTGTATGGTCTCTTTAATGTGCCATAATTATAGTATTTAATCCTTCCTTATCCAGTCGGTTTGAAATAGAAATGAAGATGAGGCACTTCTGACTTTAGGGAATGGATTTAAAGGGGCAGCTTTAGCTTTTTGGGATGATGTAAAAGAATTTGAGCCGTCTTGTCATAGACGTGTTGAACGTTTTGATTGACATTTAGTACAGTGGGAGTATAAATTTGGTTTGTTAGGGGCTGGTAGATCCCCATAGATGGATTTCGCAGCATCATCAGCACATGATGGAAGTTTTGACCACTTGTCTTGGACATTTAGAACTGCTCTTTGCCAATTCATTCGCCCATTTCGTCTGCCACTTTGTCCTTTGTGCCCATCGTTTAGTCCCTTGATAATTTTCTTGGTCTAAATCTTTACTCACCACTGGGTGGAACGTTTCTCAGAGTCTGTGTAGTTTGCCGGTAAATATTTGGGAGGAAAATGAGGAGAAATAAATCTGTGTTGGACATGGTCAGTCTGAAAAAGTTTCCTTAGTAGCGAGCTCAATGAGCTAAATGTGATTTGGCAGGTGGTAATGAAGCACATGATGCTTTAAATGCGGATATGTCACGATTCTTTGGCTGCTACTGAATGTCTTGCCTCTTCCTGAGAACTCCCTGAAGAGTAGTCATCAAAATGTCTTCTGTCCACACATGGCAGATGGGTCTATGGACAGACTGCATCACGTTGACGTTCCTGTGGTCAGCAGGTCTGTCTTATCTTTCCCCACTTGAACATGTGTTAGATGGTCTCTGAAAGCCCACTCAGAATAGGCCTGGTTACACAAGCTGGAGTCTGACTATCTATGGGTTAAGATTGATCTTGTTCAGGACTGAACAGAGACCTAATCCAAATAGGACCATCAGTTTGCCAGTACTGTCATCTTCATTATCTGTTTGATCTGAAGTTCTGATTGTTACACTGACGTTACAGAATATTTAGCAAATTTGAAGAGTCTCTGGTTAGCATTTCTACTTTTCGCCACATCGATCTGTTGCAGCTGTGAAACTATTAGCTTTTCCAGTCAGTCTGTGCCTGATGAGTACATTTTTTCAGTCAACTTTTTGTATATTCTGGAATTTAAGCTACAGTGTGGAGAACAAGTATTTGATACACTGTTGATTTTTCAGGTTTTCCCATTTGCAAAGCTTGTAGAAGACTGTAATTTTTATCATAGGTACTCTTCAACTGTGAGTGATGGAATCTAAAACAAAAATC
>CAEGAE010012616.1:0-12972 GCA_903067095.1 Girardinus metallicus | reverse complement strand
TATATATATATATTTCTTTTTTTCGCAGCTCATACTTTCAGATACATTCCACTTGTCGATTAATCTATTGCTAAACGAGTCGTCGATTATTTCAATAATCGATTTGTGTCGATTGATCTGATTAATTGTGCCAGCCCTGTTGGATACACCTTACCGGTGCTGGCTTCTCATGGGGGCGTTTGTGCCTCAATTCTCCATGACATGGATACTGTGTCAGGAATATCTGAGATTTTACTTCACTTTGGCCTGACGATCTTACTAAATTACTTTATTAAGGTTGAATGATGGAGCTGGTCATCAACAGTGTTTAGGCAGGCGGTGGCGTTTAGATGAGGCTTTAGACGTACCAAGGAAACCAGGAAACATACTTAACTCAGCTCCCTGTAAGTATAACCATTAATGCTAATTAGTAAAGACAGCAAAAAATGCACATCTGTAAGATACCAGTTCATGAATCAATAAGAACTGTCACAGGAGTAAAGAGCAGCAATTATTAAAAATGTTGACATACTCCTATGGGTAACATTTAAGTGATCATTTACCATCTACATAATCCAATAAGTCTCATTAGTTCAGGTTGTGAGTATCGTCTAAAGGGTTTGTTTGATCTATAGAACTCAGTACAAAACATTAATCCTAAGAGTAAAAGCAGTCTTTAAGAAACTTGATTTGAATACAGCATGTTCTGTATTTAATACATGTTACTGCATCTATGTGGTTCTAACCTGAGATGCGTCAAACACAGCGAGGGAAGCTGAGAGCGTCTCAAATAACGTGTTAGTGCGCCCTCTGCTGGTCATTTGCAACGCCTCAGCGTGCACATTCACTTCAGAGCAGTAACTTTGAGTTGTCAGCGTTTAACGACTTTCACAGCATGAGTAAGATAAAAGGCTAAACTAACCTGACCAATAAGGACAGAGAATGCAAATCATAGGCGCCGGAAGTAATGGGAGCTATTGTGGTTTCATAGTTTGGTGGACATAGAGAGGGAACAGGGAAATGTCAAATGGAAGAGGACAGGGAGGACGGCTAGACACAGTCACACTAGCAAATATCCCCTCAGGGTTTGGTGGGGGGAGGTTTACTGATTAGCACTAATCAAAACGTCCAAGTAAGGTGCCATTTAATGAAATGGCAAACAAGGTCAGAGGGGTGTAAGGTTACAGATGCCAGCCACAGAGTCTGTCTGTGACCTCCAAGGTGTCAAAGGCCTGCAGGGCGGGGCCAAAATGTGTCAGGCAGTAGCTTAAAGTTAGCTCAAAAAACATGCTGGCAGTGCCAAACCAGCATTCACTCCATCAACATCCTGCTTTTCCTACAGAAAAGTAGACAGAAATAAATAAGAAAACCCATCACCGTATTTGAATGACCGCAACTATGACAAGTTAATGAAGCAGGATGAGAACGTTAGAAGGAGAGAGAGTGTGATTTGTTATAATCGTTGTGATGAAAGGTGGGACGAGTTGTAAACATCAGACTTCAACTTTTTGAGTGGTATTAAGTGTAAAAACCTGAAATATTTAGCAGCAGACTTGGAATATTACACACAATTACACACAATATTCTCTCATTGTGTGTAAAGTGTATATAGTGCTATATTCTACTAAATCTGCTGCCGATTTTCATTCACTGGGTGCAAAATAGGGAAAATAACAACATTTTGTTTTTTCTAGAGGTACACTTACAAAACTACTTACATAGTATGTTAGTAGATTTTAATCAATCAATGTCAGCAGAAATTGTCAGCGCAGTAGCTTAACGACTGTAAACCTTTAACTTATTTTTTAGGACAATTTTGCTCATCTTGTTGGTTCTGCCATGTTAACAAGAAAACAAACAAAAATCTAAAACTCGATTGTGATTAAATCTTAAATTGTTACAAAAATGTATTACATCTATTTCAACAAGCTGGCATTATAACAATTTCCCTGACAACCACAGCCAGGATATGCCGTTCACTGAGAATGACTAGCTTAGCTACACTAAGCTTGCTAGCCAGCATTAGCGCTGGTGCTAAACTAGCTGCTGCTGGGTAAAACCTAGCACAGAAACTGTTTAAAAACAATTGTTAACTTTTATGAGGTTGATACATCCATTCCTCATCTTAAACATTTGTAATGCCTGTTATTTAATGTAGTAATAAACCAATCAACTACTTAGGCCAACAGCAACAATAGCTAAAAGTTACATTTCTCTGAAAATCTGAGCAAAAAAATGTTCTAAGCTGTCTACACAAATGTGCAAATATACTTAAATCTGGTAACAGTATTTCTGGTAAATACTGGCAAAGGATCAAAACCATCCTGCACACTTAAACTGGCCCCTGGATGGTGCTGACATTGAGACATATTGATCGTGAGGACAGGACTGGGGCTGCCTAAGGCCAAAATGGGGGATTTAGTGGCTGAGTGAACGAAAGACACTGGGAGGACCGAACGGTTCTGAGAGCATTGCCTGAGGTGGGACGCCAAGCACTGGATGCTGACTGGTCTGTTTGCTTACTGGGAGCAGTGGGCAGTGGGCCAGCCGAGGCCTCTGGTAGCCCACAGACTGTTAGACTAGTTATTGATCGATTAAATAATGTTACTCCCCCCTCTCTCCACAGTTTAACCCACACCCCACCATATACGACAGGATCACAAAACGGTTCAGTTCACCTGCTGCGTCCGTTTGTCTTTCATTCTGCTCATATTGTTGGTGCTTTTCTAAGGTGTTTAATTAATTTACTTTATTATTAAACCTGAGGGGAGAATATTAGTTTTGGTAAAATTACTAAGCACGAAATCACATGTGAAATGCCTCAGTTTTGGCAATCCATATGTTACAATGACATCAACTGACCACTGGAGGGAGCCAAAACATCATCCACACGTTTGAGACGAACAGGGAAAATAAGGGACTTTCTCATGATTTCTAGAAGAAATCATGAATGTTATAGAGGTTCCTTTTATAACTGGGAGCATTAAACTGACCAGACAACGTTTAATCAAAAACTTTTTTTTTTTTATTTGGCAAAGTGTCTTTGGATTTTAGCCGACACAGTCATAAAATAACTATTACAGTACAATTAAAAAGTTAAAACCATAAAATAATATCCCCCTCTATGTAAAACAAAGTGGCGATGGCAACTGGTGCAATATTTCATAGTGCAAACCAATAATGCTCGAGTTGTCTTTGGTTAATTTAAGGTACATTAATATAATCAAAGGGAAGGTTATGCATACGTTTTTCACATCCCAACTCTCGATCCTTGGATAACGTTGCACCTCAGCAGTAATGATCCCTTTAAAGGGCTTTTTCTTTTGTTGTTGTTTTTTGGTTTCTGTGTACAGAACATCAAAGTTTACACGACTGCACAGCCATGCAGTCCTGTGGCCACTGGTACGACTCAAAGGCGAAGTCGTCGTAGTCGGTGCTATAGCAGATCGAGCGAACGTGCGCTTCTTTGTCGGACGGCTCGGGGCGAAGGGTGGCCATTTTGTGGTGGTAAGCGTAGTCCATGATCTGTAAACGGAAAATTTTGGGGGCGGGGTGGAATTATACTTCTCGCTGTGTTCACATGTTGACATGACAGGCTGGATTTGATTTTATGCTGAAGGTCTCACCTTAGCAGCCAGTTTGAGAGAAACCTCCCTGATGGAGCTGAGAGGAGGATAGAGTCTGCCCTCGGCGAGATGCCTGTCAGTCACCTGGTCAGCAAGCGCCTGAAACAAAGCGCTTATGTCAGCGTAAAGAAGCTGGTCGAGCTACTAGGAGGAATTGCTGTTCGTTTTATGATTATCCAGAACCTATATAAACGTTAAATAGGCATCTTATCTCATAATTACGAGATCCAGATCTTGTAATTACGAGAGAAGGGCTTGTAATTAGGAGACAACTGGAGAGGTGCCATTCAAAGACACAGAACGTCTGGTATGCTGTCGCTGGTATTCAGGGACTCCCACGGAGAACCATCGCTTTAATTAGGGATTGATTTTCATTCTCCGAGAGCAAGAATGTACATTACCCGTCGATGCTCAATAGTAACCTGTTTGTGGAATGGTTTTATTCTTTCAGCATTGTGACGGAGCCTAAAGTTGACTTCAGAATGTAATAAAACCAAATTATGCAACTGGCGAAAAACGTAAGAAAAAAACAAAAAATTCTTGAACGCATTTTGTAATACTTTCTTCTGCACTATGTAATAATATTATTATATTTTGAAAAGATCATTAAAAATGCAGCGGTTACTCTTTTAAAAACATCGACGGTGTAATAATATGGCCAATTAGATGATATGAGCCATTGTTTGTGTTCGTCTTAATCAATATGCTTCTAAGAATAATCACAATTTAGATTATGCATTTGAAACTTTGATCAATAAATACCAAACTTTTAGTTGCCGACACTCAGACTCTTAAACCACGTGTCATTCAAGACAAAACAATCAAAACGCGCAACTTTTTCAATGCATTGGTTTTTACAAGATCTTGTCTCGTCACCACGAGACAAGATGCCTGTTTTTTATTTATTAATTTTTTTGGTGAAAGCAAAAAAAATAAAAATTGACCAGAGTTTCAATTTAAATCTACAGCATGATCGTTATGAGACGTGTAATTGTTAGGATGTTTACGATTGTTTATTACTACACGCCATCATCACTTCTAAAAATAATGAGCTTCCTCCGCATTTTGTACTAACTGCCGCAAAATGTAATGTTATTACATAATATGGCAGAACGAAGGAAAAAAATGCGTTCCAAGAATTTTACGACATTTTGCGTCTATTACTACATAAAGCCGTTTTAACAATGTTTTATTACATTTTGAAGTCCGATTTAGTACATTTTTACATAACGCGGCATAATAGCCACAGCCCGTCCCTAAATCCTCAGTGTAAGCTTTCATCATTCAATTTAATTTAGTGCCCATTTACAACCGTTCGTGCCTCACCTCTGCAGCAGTCAGGAAGATATCCTCAGTGATGTGTCGCAAGGCACACGCGGTGACGCCCAGACCCACGCCGGGGAAGATGTAGGCGTTGTTGCCCTGACCGGGATAGAACGTCCTCCCATCAGGCAGGGTGACGGCGTCAAACGGACTGCCGCTGGCGAAGATGCCACGCCCCTGCAGCAAGAGGGAGTTCAATATAACGCAAGTTAACCTCTCGGCCTCATTATAGACATGTATAAACCACTACATACATGAACTGAGAAATCAGCTGTGGGAATTGGGACTTACTAGTCTTATTTCCAAAGATTTAAATGAGGCTAAACTAAGCTTTATAGTTAAAGTCTTAATTATTAGCTACCTCGATGAAATCACACTTAAGATTACTATGGAAATAAAACCATAATTAAAAAAAAAAAAAAATGTCATACTTGTGCTGCTACCAAAACAGAAAACAAAATCTTCACAAAGTTTGATGATTATATTTTATAAATGTGCCGAGTTGTAAAAGGAAAACTGAAAATTGACAAGACCAAAATTTTTAGCCCTGCTCTGCTTTTTTTATTTTTTTTATTTCCAAGACAAATCTGGTTGCGCCAACGACAGCAGCAACACTTTTCGGTGTGGAAGTTGTTTCTCGTAGTTAGCTATTTTAGCTATTTCCTGTAACAGCGAGGTGTGTAATACGAGGTCAGTGGAAGAGCAGAGGTGCTGGAAGCTATTTTGAAGAACGATTGGTCCAGGCTGCGACAGAGCGAGAGAGAGCAAGACTTCCAGCAGAAAACTGAAAGGCTGAGTGGAGAACAGTAAGGCTGCTCTGGTCTATCCTTGTGAACTTCTAGTCTTAGTTAGTCACTGAACAATGTTGACTGCCTATTGGAAACCTCTGAATTAAGGTATGACTCTATATTTTTAGAAGTAAACATGATGAGACACAAATGCCAACTTTGCTTAATTACTTAACGACCAATATAAGGCGCAAAAGCTTGTTTAAAATTTAAACTTCATAATAATTTTTGTTTGTTTTTAAAATAATAGTCACACAATGTTTTACATAGCCCATCCATTCACACAGCGGTGTGTAGCTACCGGTGCTCCTACTATAAATATCTGATGGCTATTCATGGCAGCCAAAAAAAACAGAAAAATAATAACAGCGTTAACCACGATGCAGCACTGCGTACCTCTGTGAATGTGTAGCATTGCTCAGCAGTACACTCGGCTTTGCTTGTTGGATTGCTAAGGGCGAAGATGATTGGTCGTTCATTGAAGGAAGCCATGTCCCTGATGATCCGCTCAGAGAAAGCTCCGGCAACAGCGGCAACACCTGAGATTCAAGAACGCTGAGGTTCAGTGGGATCCACGGTGCTGAACCGTGTCTGGAAATGATCTGCTGATGTCTGACAACATGAACAAAAGTGTTGCTCACCAATGAGAGCTGTGGGCTTCAGATCCCTGACCACATCCTCCAGGTTTTTCATCTGAGGATGCTCATGAGCGAATCGCTCCTTCTCATGGGTCAGGTTGTCCCGGCCCTAAGGATGCCGAGTGAGGGGATCAAGTAAAAAAAAAAAAAAAAAAAAAATATATATATATATATAAAAACAAAAACTGACTGGAACAATAATCATAGGGAAAATATGATTAATCAACCTGTTTTCTAAAAATGGTCACAAGCCTACTATGTTGGTTTGAAATGCACAAAATACCCTGAATATCTTTTCTGAATATATGAACATACAAAATCTTCCAGGCAGGTAAAGTGACTTTCATAGTTTCCTACCCATAGTGCCACCACAACGTTTTCTTAACTCTACCAAGTACTTTTAATCATTCATCCATTCTGAAAGTTCAAAATGAAAATCAGGATTCTACATTTTTCTCTTAAAAACTCCAAAGTTAAACTTCTTAAAGGTGCAGTGTTATGTAAAAATCTACTTTTTTGAGCTTTACATCATGTTGTTGTGTTATTCTCTCATTAAAAACATACCTGCCTTGATTCTTTAACGTATATTTGAGAAATCCTTTGATCTCCCGTGGCAACCAATCAGCTGCGATAAACGCCTGGGTGAACCTAGCCCCGCCTTCGAGACAAAGCTCCTCCTGAAAGCTGCAGCTTTCAGAAGGAGCTCCCCCACTCAGCTCCGTCAGACTAGCCAGCAGCAATTAGCAAACACCTGGTGAAACTGCGCACCTGCTGAGCTACTTCTCAGTGAAACGCTGGTAAAAACGTTGCTAAAGGATTAATAGAGGAGACACGTTGTGACAACTTCTTGAAGGCACAGATTCAGAAAGAGCCGGCGCTTTTAAAGAGACAGTGTCCCAATTTAAAAGCATTAAATTACAAAGTAAAATTTATTTTAAGTCATATTTAATATATTTCTTTAACAACTGAAGGGAACAGTTTATCTTTTGTGCTATAAAAACACATAAAACTTCCCCATTAACGTTTCCTCACAGCACGAGCTTTGCATCGGTCACTGCTGTGGGAAAATAAATTGCACCTTGCAACTCAAGTGGATTTTCTTAAGCTAAAATGTGAAGGTAAGAAAACTCTCCAGTGCAACGTAAACAGAGGGTCACAAGGTTCCTAACTGAATATTAATATGTGAAGACTTTGGATTGGAAATACATGGGGTCTCTGGCACCTCAAAAACAATTAGCTAAGGCAAATCGTTGCAAACATGAATTTCTACCTGCGTTCTGTTCGGTTTAGTTCGCGTGCGTTCGTGTGCGTGTGTGTTTTCAGGCCTACTAAGGCACCTTGATGATGAGTCCCTTTGAGTCGACCATCCAGATTTTTTTCAAGCTTTCCTCTTTCCCGAGTCCCTCCTTCTCCATAGCCATGCAGATGAGCTCGGCAATTCCCATCGCTGCCTGGAAACAGCAGAGAAGGAAGGGGAGAGAAAAAAACAAGAGGAAAAAAAAAAAAAACAACCAAAAAGAGAGGCAACTTTATTTTTGCTCCGAAAGTTCTGGCTTCAAAATGTGTGACTCTGCACCTCATTGGTCACATTAAAGACTAGACCATGATTTTTTTATTTAGATTTTTTTTTTAAGACTGATGCACAAACCTCCCCCGCCCCTTGGAACACGATGGTGTGGTTGCTCATTTTGCTTTTGGTGATGCGGAGGGCGGCGAGGAGTCCCGCTACTGCTACAGCTGCCGTGCCTGCAGAAAGAGACCGGAGTCGATTAGACTTTTCTGACACTGTACTCAGAGTTTACAACATTAATGCTACGGTGCTGTATGTTAAAAGACTGAGTTTTGAATGGGTTTGAAAGAAATAAAAAATAGTAGATTAGAGCTGCAGTTAGTTTTAGGGTGAACACCGTACATGTCTTACGGTATACGTAAACGAAAGGCCTGTCTTTCAGCGTTAAACGACTGTCGTTTAACGCTGAAGACTCTGCTCCGCATTAAGCTTATTAATATGAAGAACAACAAAATGTTCCACACTCGGACGTTTTATTGGCTCACTGTTGACTTTATTGTTCTGCGGCGTCTCAGACTTTCCATTCAGAACAGACTGAATGTTTGTTGCCATGGTCTACTACTGTTATTGGGCCATCAGTGGTGTTACGGTGTAGAGATTGTGATGACCGATCCATGTGTGGAAATATTGTCTAGTGACTTGCAGGAACTCGAGGGAGAACGTTTCCACATTTGTGTCTTTTTACGGATTTATTGACTAAACTTTCACTTAACTCCTGAAGAGTTTTGTCCGTTTGGGAGACCAGTTTACGCCCAAACGTTAACTTCCTGTCTCGAGCTTTTCGTCCAGTGTTTCCACGTAATGTTATTTCTTTGTGATGCCATCTATTAGGTGGAGTGCACCAGTTCCACCTACAGTAAAATAACCCCCACAACCTGATGGTGCCACTGTATTCAGTTGGATGAACGTTCAGAAGATGCCACTTTTTTCCTCCAAATGCACAACAGTGGTGATTACCAACACTTCATTTTTTGTTTGTTTTCATCAAACCACAGGTCACATGCTCAAAATGTGTCCTGGTCTTTGTCTCTGTAGGATTTTTTCAACCTGTGGTATTGCTTTTCCTGTTGCTTTTGGAGTAAAGGCTTCTTCCTCTATGAGCGTCCCTTCATCACAGCGTTAAAATAAATCATTTTAATGTGGATGAACACATGGCAGATGGCCATATTTATGCCTGTTCCTCATATTTTGGCAACTGCTTTTTCTATTTTCCCATGATGCCACACAAGGAAGCGGTGTCCTTTAGACGCACCCACATTTATGCCTGTGTTTACCTTAAATGTGTGATCAGCAGTTTTCTGAAGTCATGACAGCAATTCACCGTGCACCATAGATACATTACTATATAACACAGTCATAGTTAGGCCGATCGCAATAAGCAATAAATTAATAAATCGCTTGATAAATTGAAACAATCCCAATAATTTATTGTTTTCTCTTTTTCTACCAAAAACTGGATGACAGAAGTCTTCGGTCCGGTGTTTTGGTCTCAACTAGACCTTTTTTGTTTTGTAGGACAATTTTGTTTACAGAGATTTTATCATTCATTTTTTATTTCTGTTCTTGTGTTTACTTGTGTTGGATATTTAAAATGTCTTCCAGTTCCAGTGATAAATGTTCATTAGAATTTAAAGTTTATTGAACTTTGAGAATGTGCTCTTGCATTATTATGCCATTAGAGTTATATTACTTGGAAATGGTCTCAAAACAACAATATTATTGTTCGTCTTGATAACTTCTGGTGACAATTTATCATCCAGCAAAACTTGTTATTGTGACAGGCCTAGTCACGGTAAACTTAGTACATGTGAACTTATAAATTTGAAGGAAGCGTTGACGCACTTTCTAAAACTCTGTCCGTCAATATTCTGGCAATAATTGAATGGAAATCATTTTGGTTGTCCTGACTGACGTAAAACAAGAACAGATGAGTTTGGTTCAGTGTGAAATAATAGGAAAAAAACTACATATTTGAAACCATATTTTACATCTGATTTCAAATGTATTTTCTGTGGAGAATAAAAAAAAAACATCTTTCTTTTCAACTGGACAGCATGCATCAAGTCTTGATGAAAGCCGCTACTGTCCAACATGTGCTGTTGCTCCTCTGGTCTCTTTGCTTCCCTCGTCCTTCTCATCGATCTTTTCTGCCGCTTTAGCCTCACTTTTTCTCTTCTTCCCTCATTTTAAACCAAAACTCTTGAACTCCGTTCACCCAACACTGTTGGTGTTGGGTGAACGGCTTCCCCGGTTACCTTGGATGTCATCGTTGAATGTGCAGTATTTGTTGCGGTACTTGCTCAGCAGTCGGAAAGCGTTGATGTTTGCAAAGTCCTCAAACTGAATCAGACAGTCCATGCCGTACCTGCAAGCAGAAGACATGCATTTTATGCATAGCTAAACCGCCACGCTGCAAAGCACGCAGTGGGAGGAAACATATGCATTAACTCAGCTCAGAGGGAGGAGCTGCCGCTCAACGCGGCATAGCAACGCGAGCAAACAAGAGGAAGTTTTGACCTTTAATTGAAAATTACGCTTCTTGGAGAGAAATACAATAGAACTGTTTCACCTGAGCGCCCCCATGTGATTTTAGAACACCCCAGAAGGGGTTTTAACGAGGGAGCTCAAACACCCAATAAAAAGCCGGGTAACTAACATCTAATTTCAAGGGAAAGAGCCAAAGCAGTAAACCAGCGGTGTTCGGTTTTACAAGTTGCTTCTTAGACCACCTAAACTACACAGACAACACCTGTAAGCTTCTAAAAAAAAACACAAAAAGGAAACAAAACGTCTCTTAACAAAACTTAAGCCCAGCCCTACAAGTCGGTAAGTTCGATTCGGTAGTGTCAGAGGGGAAAGCTTCCCAGATGCTGAGGATTTTACTGGAGGTTTGCATCTGGACCTGTGACAAAGAAGCTTCTCCTCTGTCAAAACGGGAAACAAAATGATTCTCGTCTTCGTTTCATGTCACTCTTTACATCCTTTAGGCTTTTCTGTAATATCAAATATCATCATCCTCCAAAAATAATGACCTAGGTCTTTTTTTTTTTTGCCTGACATAGGCTGTTATTTTAGGAGGATGATGATATGCAAAGTCGTTTTTAAAGGCAAACACCCTGTTAATAGGGACAATTTTAATGTCTTTGTGCAGAATTTTGTTCTGCCTCATTATGACAACAGTATCAACAGACTGCGACATCTACAACAGAGAAGTTTAATATTCAAAAGTTACTCTAAATATGAATAGACTGATATAAAAATGACAGAGTGCGGCCATCGGAACCACCAGAACCGATTTTAAAAAGAAGCAAGAATGGCGGCTGCTGCTTGATAGCAGACGGACCAAAACAACGTAGCGCCTCATTCTGGAAGGAAACAGTTTGTGACTTTTCTTTTTCTGTCTTTTCTTTCATGTAGAATTGGAAAATGAAGCAGGACCATGTGCAGCCATGTTTAATAATTACTGAAAACTTCATGTTTCAGGAAATTCACAAAGTCAAACAGAAATTAATTATTAGTCTTTGTTTCTGTTAATTATGAATAATTTCTGTTAACAACTCATGAAAATGTGACATTTAGGAATAGAAAATGACTTCAGATCAATAAGAAAACACAATGCAGACAAATGGGCTTAAAGGCAATGTTTAATACCTGTTTAAAGGTTGTTGTTTTTAAAATTTCTTTTTTTTTTTTTAAAGAAGTCAAACAAGCCTCATGGTATTGGCAGGAAACCAACACTGCACATCTCCTTGAACACGTTGCCTCCACGGTAGTGGCAGGATCACAGTGGGGGTCCCAGACGGGGCTTCTGTTTTGCGCAGAAGTTTAGGGAGAAATTCTGCTCTGAACTGCGCACATTCAAAACGAGACGTTCAGAAGAAGGTTCGTCTGAACTGGAAATTTATGACAGCACAGCTTCTGTTCCAGTGTCGGAGCGATGGAGGAAATTGGGGACAGGCTGGATAAACATCAGCTTCCAGGGCCGAGATGACAGAGAGAGGTGCTTGTTTTCAGAGCCATCCTTCCCTTTCTGTTTCCAGGTGTTCCGGTCTCCTTTGCTTCCCTGGATATTACCGTACTCCTTTGTGAGGGAAGCACCGTTATTTAAACAGCTCAGTAGAGCGGTTTCCCACTTGTTACGATGACTGCAGAACCGCTTAGGTTTGCAAAGCTGGGCGGAAGTGAAGCAAAAAAAAAAAAAACAAACAAAAAAAGATAAATTTCAGAAGCAATAAAACTTTATGTCCTGATGAGAGACTTCTGTCCTGTGACTCACAGCAGGACGCTGGACGCCCCGGCGCAGGCGCCGACGGCGGCGCGAGCTTCCTGCCAACACCGGAGTAGCGCCGACGCAAGAGAAATGTGTTTTCTATCAGACACGCAGCGCTGCTGAGAGACGGCAACAAAGGCGGGGAATTATGAGGCCAAAAATGGGAGCTATAAACATTTCACTGTGTTTCGGCTCGAGGACACGGAGACGGGCGACAAGGCGCGGGGTGGATGCGGGCGCTGCCCTACCGCCAAGCAAAACAGCGCGGCCGCTGTTGCGAGCGAGAGGTCACGCGAGTTCACGGGCTGGCTTAAGCTGATTGGAGAGCTGCTCGGGCCCGCGCGCCTGGGACAGACCGAGCTGCTGTCTTTTAACTTCAGCTCGAAATAGATCTTTTAGCGCAAACCCTAACTGCCTCTCAGATTGAACATAAAATAAACGCATGCATACTTATGAGCTTTCGGTGACCACAAATTGCAGAGTGAATATCTGTGATTGTGGTGTTAAACAAAGGAACATTGCCTCTTTGCTGAGGCGCTTCGTTCTGATGTACGCACCAATAAAGACAGGGTTCTTGTTCTGTTTTTTTTTTTTTTTAACTAGGTTTGTGTGTGCGTGTGTGTGTGGTGTGTGCGTGTGTGTGTGGTGTGTGTGTGTGTGGGGGGATGGGGGGGGGGGGGGGGGGGGAAGAAAAAAAAAAAGAGGGGGGGGGGGGGTTGTTTTTTTTTTGGTGTTTACCTTTCGCTCGGCACCCCGGAAGGGAACAAAGGCCAGACGG
>CAEGAE010012614.1:0-68967 GCA_903067095.1 Girardinus metallicus | reverse complement strand
AAACAAAAAAAAAAAATTGCACAAAAAAGACAAATATAAATGGGTTATGGATGTGGTGGGCCCCCCCCCCCCCCCCCCCCCTTTTTTTTTTTTTTGAATAATCTGGTAGAGTAAATTAATGAGATATTCATATAGATCCTGCTCAGCCAAGGATTTTCAAGTTGTGGTATTTTGTGACCCTGTAGGGGACCCTTATATTTCACATTTCCTATCCAATAGCATTCCAAGATTAAACATTTTGATTCAATCTCTACATGTGGGTTTGAAAAACATTTTCACATTTTTTGTTGTTTGAAATATTACAGCGCTGGGCGTTGGAGGGTTACAATCATCTTCACTCAGTAACAGTATTTAAAGTGAAGGAGACCATGGAGGTTATTATAGTGTTCATAGAATGGAAATAGATATTATTTTCCAGTCAGGTTCCATCAAGCTGAATGCTAATTCCAGTTAACAGATGATTTCTTGGTGCATCTGTAACAAAACCACAAGGATGGGTAGGAAAGCAGCAAACCTATGCTGAACACAAATAAAACCTGTCGCGTCTTTAGACGTGTTTAAACATCTGCCTCACTTTATTAAGTCAGCAAATCGTGTTTATCCACCTCAGGCTTACTACATGTGTGGTGAACAGCCCCAGTGGTGGGTATGCAAACAAACACAACGCTCTAATAAAGACCATAAGGAGACATGGAGCCAGGCAGAGCAGTGAATAGAACAGAGACACTCACCTCCTCTTTGTTCCCAATTGACCTTTCTAAACAGGGTGTGGCCAGATAACAAAAAGAGCTCCATGTAACCATATACTGGCAAAGAACTGGATAAAAGACAGACACAGGGACGTCATGTGCAAAGAAAGAAAAGATGAGGACCCATTCAAATATCAAGCAGTTCTCTGTGTCGCTTTGGATACGTTTGAAATAGATGACGTCTGACTCGGCAGTGAAGTTCTGAATTGGATGGATATCATATTGTTGTTCGGCTCGAGGGGAACTTCTCTATTCTTCCTCTCTGGACTCCTTCCATTCCACCACCGCTTGGTTTACTATGGTATCAAATGCTAAGCTGTCATGGCTACTCTTCGCTTGTTTAAACCATTGGCTCACCTACGTTTCCATTAACCACAGAATTGCACATATTGAAATTACAAAATTTAATTCACTTAATGGAAACACATACATTTTGAAAAAAGTAGGGTATTCTGGGTAAGATTTTTGCAAAAATCTTTTGTGCCAGAATGAGGTGGTTTTAAAGTCATTGTGTTTTGCAAAACCGCAACGGAAACGTCATACAAGTCACGTAATGTTACTACTGACAAAAACGACAAAGAAGGCGACAGGAAGTGGAAGGAGGAGAATCAGTCAGCCATGAATATTACAAGTATAATCTCATGTAACTGCCATTTGTCACTGCCATGTTTTTTGATGACTTATTGCATGAAAAAGATTATTCACGTGTGATTTGAATTTAATTTATTATTTAAAGGAAACACTGTAATTGCGAAATAGTTTTTTTTTTGACATTAGCAGAATATCAACAAAGGTTTGCATACATTTGTGATGGAAACGCAGCAACAGTAAGATGGCACAAAAAGGCCTCAAATCTTCTTCCTCTCTTAAAATAGCAAAGGTTAATGCTGCATTTCAGCTGCAGTTTAACCAGTACTCATGTTTTGTTCTTTACTTACTTGTTCCAAAGAGGCCCAAATTTTCTTTGGCTTGTTAATAAAGTGACTTGTTTCAATAGTAATATCTCAGAACCGGTTGTAAGTTCACCGTAAGAATGTTGCAAATAGTAACGAGGTGGCAGGTGATTAGCTCAAGAACCGGTCTTTGCGTCTCATCGTTTTTTTTCCCCCTCCGGTGGAATTAGTTTGGAGTGCCGACTCTGCAGGGGCAGCCCTAAGCTAATTTGCCTGCTGTTTGTAGCTATAATAGCTTATTGATTGTCTGACAGAGATGCAACATGGAAGGGCATTGGCAGGGGAGGGAATAAGTTAATCATCTCTCTGCGTGTTGCCGAGGTTTATTAATCATGTTAGCCGAGGTTTGCTCCTGCCATTTAAGTTTTCCTTCAACCCCCAAAGAGTTAGAGTACGCGTGCTCTGGGACCGATGGAACCCCGGCGGACTGGTGCAGCCGTTCATCAGTCGGCCTGTTTCACTTCGCCTGGCACCCGCCTCATTCTTGAGGGATGGAAGCTCCCCACTCAGGGGGCCCACCTCAATCCACCCTTAACTTCTGGGTTAATTTTAGCTGTTCTTCACCGTCTTGGTCTACATCTGTTGTCACACGGTTCAGGCAGCCTGAGAAACATCAGCCTGGCCTTGCTGATTCAAACCATAACTCAGATGCAGCTGGCTGCACCATCACGCATTCCTCCTGCGATTCCTTCCCCTTTCTAGCTTCTCCTGTGTACCGTATGAACAGGACGGTTGGAAAGTGTGCTTCTCAGGGGAATTCTGGCCCATTAGCACTGCCCTTATATTCACATGCTCACTACGACTGGTTACCTGGAAACAGGACGTGTTGTTTTTAATTTGACTTGTAGCCCCTCTGGTTGCCAGAAAGGGTTGAGTTGATGCTTCTTTACTTGATTTGATCTATGCAAAGCCCTCATTTGTTTCGTACTCTAACTGCAACAGCGCCTTGCAAAAAGTATGAAAGTCCCTTGAACCTTTTTGGCATTTTGTAACAACCTTCTGTGTATTTCAGGAAAAATTGTGTGCTAACTGAGTAATGTTCAAACTTTTTGCCATCTGAGCTATCATACTCAAATTTTAAGGCCAGATTTTTTTTCTTGAGATTAAAAACAAAAAAACACACAATTGAATGAAACCAAACAAAGCATTTTGACTTATGTAGTTTTTTGAAGTCCGTTATTTTCCCATCTTCATCTTGAACATTTCGGGTCTCTTCACAGCACATAAAACTAAATTTGTATTTATTCTTTCTTTGAGAAAGCTTGCTTTTTACAAACAAAAGTGAAACTAACTCTGCATTTTACTAGGTAATTCAATGTTTTCTTGTCCCATTTCTGATTAAATTCAAATGAAAACAAAGAAATGTGTTTAGTAAAACATGTTGGATCTAACATTTTTCATTTTAGGAATATTAATTTTTTTTTTATCTTTTCTGAAAGGCCTTGAATCAATTGATATTTCTTTCTGAAAACCACCTGTGTGAACAAATTTATACCATTAGTGAATTGTCTCCGTTGGCCATACAAAATAATCCTAAGGGCCACAAACCCTGTACCACCTTTATCCACCCCAGTCTTAAACACACCGTTGTGCATAATTGTGAGCTGAAGGGAAAATGACACTGAAGACACAACTTCCCAATTTAATCTAGGTCTGGACACTGAGTAAACCGTTTTAAAACACAGATATTCTTTGACCTGCAGCATTCTGTTGCGTCTCTGGCTGTATGTTCAGGGTCGGTGTCCTGCTGGGAGTTGAACTCCCTTCTCAGACTCCAGTCTATTATCAGTCTATGACTTGCTTTCTTTCAGGATTCCCCTTCTATTTTGGTCTCATCTGATCAGAGCAGCCTCTCCTTCAGCTGTATATGCTACATGGCTTATCGAATTTTATAAAAGGTGCTACTTATGGCTTAATCTCTGACATGCCTTCCTGACGTTACTGAAGGAAAGCCCTACAGCATGGTGCATGCTGCTGCCACCACCAGCAATTTTCCTCCAGAAATCTCATTTGGCATAATGGTGCTGTCAGCATTTTGCTTGAATGACCACAACCACATATTTGCTGTGTTGCCTTACATGGTTTATGGCAGATGACAAACGAAACTTCTCAAGTCTTTCTGGTGTTACTTGGCCCTCATGATGCTGTTTGTTCACTGATGTTTGAATATCTTTATTTATACTGAGATTAGCTTACACACCATTTCGGTATTTAGAGATACCACGGTGAAGGGGTTGAAAAGCAATGTTTGGAAAACTTTTTAGCTCAGTATTTGTAAAAAAATGTTTTACCCACCATCATTAGCTGGGCTGACCATCTTTTCTACGTGTGGTTTATTGGGCCTACAGGGTTGTGCTGTCTTATCGTGTTGGTTTGTGTTCAGTCAGAAATTGAAGCAGGTTGATCGGCTGTTGGACTTTGCCCCCTGTTTCTTCGCCTGGCTTCTATCAAAGTGACTGAAATGCACAAAACCGTGGGCGCCGAGAGAGAAGAGCTGAAGCAATGAGATCATATAAACACAGAGACAGGGAATCGTTGACCTCGCACCCCCGTTGCATACACATGCCATCGCTGACCTGATGGCCGAATTCCTAACTGGCAGCAAGCAGGAGAAACATCTGGCCAAGGCGTCCACATTAACCGCCTAAACCGTCCTCAGGTTTCCTCTGCTGCAGATACTGCATCGGAATCAGCGCATCGCCTTGATAGAGATGAAATGCCTGCGCAGAATCTAATGTTTTCAGATCAGACCCGCGAAGGACAGATAGCAAGGATGAACAAAGACATGAAGAGAAAATTGCAGACAAGCTGCCATTAAGTGTGGGATAAGAGAGTTAAAGGAGGACGCTGCAGTTGGGCCGACAGTATCTGTTGGCTCGCGAGGCGAAGATAAGGAGAGACAGGTGGTGTTCTGTTCTCTAAGATCTCCGACAGCTGGCAACTCTCTCGCTATAAGCGTGTTGCGTGTGCCTGTGTGTGTCCACAAGAGTGTGTGGGACATTTGTTTGTGAATGCATGTATGTTTATAGCTACATCCTCCTGCAATTGGTGATGAACTTTTACCAACTGAAATATCGGCAATAAAAGTTTTTGTTGTGTGTTTTCATGGCAATTTGTGAGCAAAACTTTTATTTATAAAACCTATTGGACCTTAGTATAACACACAATCCTAAACCATAGAAATCATGCCAATTTATTGTAGAAAATAAAGTTTTTTTTTCTTTAATTTAACTTTTAAGCACCTTATTGATATTTAAAATGCGTAACTTTCACTATTCACTTAGAAGCATTGTCTACTGCTTGTAAAAAAAGGAACAGATTTTTGATTTTCTGACCTGCTGAAAGTTGGTGAGATCTGGTCATCAGCCAATTTTTCAGTGCAATTCTTCTTTTAAATAGTTGCAATCAAAGTTAACTGAAGATAACTCAAATTAACTCATTAAGCTTCACACCTGGAGTGCATTCACATTGATCTTGTTTAGTCCGCAAACTGTAGTTCGTTTGCCTAGAAAGTCCGGTTCATTTGGGGAGTTGTGAATATGTAATTGAACTCTGACGTGGACCAAAAAAGCAAACTCTGGTCCTCCTAATAACCTAGGTCTCAGTTCGGTTGAAGTGAACTTTGGTGTGATTCGAACGCATATCTGAACGCCAAGTGGACCAGAGACCACTCAAAAGGCAGGAAGTGGACTATAACACAGGGTATTCTGGGTAAAATACAACCAAAACAAACACATAAGCCTAGAGCCAGAGGGAGAAATGGCTTGTGGTCTTTTATAAAGACGGGGGAGGACCGATTTTTCAAATGGTTAAGTTTGTTTGACACAGTGCAGTGTGAAAGAAAACCACACCAGCTGAAAATGTAATAATGTTGACATTTTTGTCCCCAATTGAACTGAGTGAAAACACCCTTTTTTTAAGCTAAAAAAAAAAAAAAAATTGTGTTGCTTATATTGCTTGTGGTTTTGAAGAGATGGTAGGAAGCAGAATTAGGAAAAAGATAGAAACTTCTGTCCTCTGGTGCCCTGAACCAGTTTTATTTTATGACCGGTGATTTGTCGGCCTTGAAGAAATATGCCAGAATAAAGTATAGACATAGATATTTTTTTTTTTTGTTCATATTTTTTTTTGTCCTTGCAGTATGCCACTGTTGTGCATTTTGGTCAGTTTGGAGTTCTTCTCTGTATTGGCTTTGGTTTGGTTCCATATTCAGCACGTTGTTTGATCTGGCATCTGTAGAAGAGCTCGTGTCATCTCAGTCCCAGACTGCTTTTGTTTGCAGGAAAAAAAAAAAAAATGCTGGTTCTAAGTGGTCCAGAGGCACTTATTTGCTGTTGGCAAACAGAGGCGATCTTCACTGGTGAAGCAGCCGGTTGCCACAGTGGCCCCAGCAGCTGGCTTTCATCCCAAAGCTCTGCACAGACCTCTCGCAACGTAAGTCACTCTTAAATGAAATTCATTGGCAGGCTCAGAATCCAGATTCCCCTCCAGCGCTGCTTTGGGCCTTCACAGGGAGAATCAATTTTCTTGACTACTATTGATTGATGTCAACAGGTATAAGTGACCCTTTTTTCTCTGCTTTGCCAGTATTTTTTTGAAGCCTGTGTGATTCAGTTCAGCTTCTGATCTGCAACAGAGCAGTTATCCTGCACCTCATGTCGCAGTCACTCTAAGTGGACTGTCTATTTTTTGGTGATCAGGATATTTTTATATTCAAAAGAAAAAAAAAATCTAACTGTAATCTAAGATTAAATGAATCTCTTCCCTTTTTTCCAGCAGGGACAAAATTCCTGATCTGAGTTTATGGAAATACAAATGAAGCTGCATAGTTATTTATGCACTATTTTGTAAACAAAGTCATTTGAACGTTTTGAGTTTAATATGTTTGAATAATTTTGCAAGTCACAGCAGTTTTCTACCTTTTTAAAAGGGAAGTATCATGTATTTTCCAATGACATAGTTCTATTTTATAGCATAATCAAGTAACTACTTTATCTTCAGTTATGAAAATGCTGTATAAATTTGAGTTTAAATCAAATCCGTGTCTGACAAATTGAAATTAGGATCTGTCTCTTTAAAAAAAATATCCTACTCTCAGGTGATCATCCATTCATTCACAACTATTGAGACATTTTTGTTGATCAATCATTTCAATGGTGACTTAATATTTTGAATGAATCCTTTCAAGCCAGAAAAGCATTTTTAACTCTGACATTCGTTGTTTGGTATTAGAAGGAGCAGGAATGATTATTTAAAAAAAAACACTGAAGAAAAATTAACACACCACAAAATTTTTTATTATTATTAGTCATCAGGCCTCAAAGAAGAAATATGTTGCAGCGCCTTTCAAGCTTGAAATGTACTTACAGAAAAATGGTTTCCTTTCATCCTGAACTCAATTTCCAGCTTCTCCACTTCAGGCAAAGCAACATAAAGCCATCATTGTCCTACAGACACACATGTTATTTTAGCTGTCCTCATATTCCTCTAAGTATATAAATTTTAAACATCATCTGGTATTTTTCTTGACAGTGAGGTTTCAAAGAATCCAGTAACATTCACTGCAGCATGTTGGACAGAATGGTTGCGTTTTTCTTGCAAGTATTTCAACAGGCTGTGATTGGGGTTGTATAGTTACTGTATGTATGAGTTTTGATCCGAACTCCAGTTGACTGACGCATATTTTGAAGTCTTAATGTGCTTTCACACCAGCTCTGTTTAGTTCGCTTTAATCAAACTCTAGTCCTTTTCGTTTGGGGAGTGCAATCGAACTGATTCAGACTAAGAAAGTGAACTCTTGTCCACTAAAACCTAGATCTGGCTGAAGTGAAAACTGGTGCAGTTCGAATCCATATGTGAATGCCAAGTAGACCGGAGACGGCTCCAAAAGCAGGAAGCGAACTATAGGGTAGGGCATGCTGGGTAAATACAACCAAAACAAACGCGTGAGTCTAGCGCTAGCAGGTGAAACAGCTCATGATCTTATACCAACGACAAAAGCAAAATCTTACAAACGCTAAAATCTGACAACTCCATCTTTGTTTACATTTTATGAAGAAAAACAGTTGTGCTTGGTGTCTTCTTCAGAGGTTTTTATGCTGTGTCATTCAGGGATTCAGGGGTTCTTGCTGCAGCTCCACCACAGGCGACAGGGAACCTGCTTTTCAAAGGGTTTGATTTGTTCGAGACCGTGCAGTGTGAAAGCAAACCACACCAGCTGAAAATATAACAAATGTTGCAATTTTTACCCCCAATAGAACCGAGTCTGCTGTAGTATTATAAACATCCCTTGTAAACATTGTTGTGTGCTTTTAATTCCTGAGTATAATTTTCAGATATGAAGTTCAACTTCTTCATACCCCTTTTCAGACGTATTCAGCAAAGAATGGTGTATTGGCGTGTTCTTGTGTATGTGTGGTATGTAGTAGGGTGTTGCATTTTCACTTAGGAATATGTACTTTTGTTTTGTTTTATCTTGGTGGAAAGTCTGAAATAAATTCATCAAATTCAATTCAGTTCAGGTTTAATGTTGCAAAAACAATAAGTCAGATACCACACAATGTGGGAGACTCCCAAGAGAGACAAAATATGTGAAAATATTCAAGATAAGAGAAAATTAGATCACATTTTTGTTGACATTTTTTTTTGTAAGTGTCTTGTTGTCTGGAAAGTGTCACGGGACAGGAGATCAAGGTGACTATCCCGCTCATTCCAAACAGCCCTGCGAGCCAATGGCCACTGGCCGCTCATCCCTGAGGGCAGGCAGGCAGAGCGAAGCGTAAACCCTATAAGCAGGTTTTTAAACAAACAGTCTGCAGAGGAGCCTGCGTGTGGCTTTTCTGTTCAAATGCCTCCGTCTCCCTCTGTGCTCCCCTCCGGAGCAGCACTGTTTTACTGTCTGATTTATCTCTGCAAGGTGAGATAAGACTCTCCCTCAGTCCGTCTGTTAATCCTCTGAGCCACAGATGGCGGGGCTGGCACCGGTTTTCCTCCTAGACAAAAGCTTTGCTGGATGGAAATGGTAGACTACACATTAAACTTAAACCTGTGTTACTTTGACTGCATTCCAGGGAAAATCCATTGAAGCAGAACAGAAGCATTTTAACAGGTTTTGTATTGACGAAAGAATTTTAGCTATTTTTTTAAGGTAATGGAAGTGTGGAGGTACCGGCCAGTTTGATTTTGATTGAGACTAAATCAAAAATACAGAATACTCTCCTGCTACATGTTAAAGTTGCTATTAAAGTTGTTGTGAAACTCTATGATGTTCTTTGTAATATAGCAAAAAGATAAGCCGATTTTAGCTCTTTAATTAGCCAGGCTATCTGCTCAGGTAGCTAACGTGCTTGCTCGGTACTTGCTTGTAAACTTGTGGTTTACACCTGCAACTAGACATTCTGCAAAGAATGTCTACATTTTTAAAGCAGTGCTTCTCAAACTTTCTACCAACACCACTTCAGTAAATATGTTTTTGACACAACTAACAATTGCTAGTTATGAACTCATGTAATATTAAATAAACCTCTGACTGGAGCCATGCTGATGTGCCCTATATATTATTTTTTTTCATGCAATTGACTTTGACTTTCAGTTGATTTTGGTCGAAGTACTGCAGAAAATATAATTATCTGTTCACTTTAAAGTCGAGTTACGACGGTTAGGCTCCACTCCTGTTCAGCCGTGTTAAACAGATGCTCTTTGAAGTGAGTTTGTGAAACAAAGTGAGATTTATTAGACTCAAAGGAAAATATATGAACACAGATTTATATCTTTTATGTGCTGTGTGTGTATATACATATATTAAGTGCACTTGAAATGTGCGCAACTCGAACTGAAGCTGGGGTGTCAGTCAGAGACTAGAGAGGCACCCAGCACAGTTCTGTGACTTTCCATCTCTGGTTTTCGTAAAGCTTTTGCTGATGTTAGCTCAGATTCCTCTTTCAAAACTATGTTAGAGTAAACATATTTTTTTTTTTTACTTTTTTTTCCCTAAATCTTCTTATCTGCAGTGAGGTATCAATAATTATTTTTATAGAAAACAGAACACACAGCAGTTTCTATATAGACAGTTTTGCTATTTAAATAATGAGATTAACATTTTAAATGGACTTTAGCATCTTATCTTAGCACTTAAAGCAGTTAGCATTACTAAAGTTGTTTGTGCATACGTTCTTTCTAGCATGTATGTAATGAAAAATGTTTACAGTCTATATGTTGCCTTTTTCAGTTTTGACATGTGTGTTAGCAACTAGCTTAGTTAGCCAACTACATAGTTAGCATGTTGATAATTAATTATATATTATTAATGTTTTCATTTAACCTGGTAAAACCTAGGTATAGTGTATTCACTGATCACCATTCAATTTTTTTAAAGATGAAAATGATCCTTTTCATGCACAATTTCTGTGTAAGATTCTATTGGGAACCTTCATTAGTATTCTTATCCTGTATCAGCTTTGTTTTGAAACCTTCTGACAGAGATCAATGTCAACTGAAGTCCACATATATACATAAACAGATTATAACCTCTGAGATGGGGAAATAAAGCCTCTGGCATTAATACTAGGCAACATTTGAATTGTAAAGTGAATCATTTTGCCATCAGTTCAGTCAGCAAATATGCTGCATCGCCAAACTGCACCAGTTGCCCCCCCCCCCCAGATGTCCTTTCCCTGTGAGCATTAACCCTTTGATCATGCTCCAATGAAGTGTCGTCACACATTCCTGAGGACTGGCATCGGAATAATGAAATTTTGCTCAGCTACGCGCGACACTGATGGTGGAATTTCACGTCGAGGCGATGAGTGAAAGGTGAGAGAGGCGATACGCTAATGGTGTTCAGCTGCAGAGCATCAAACTGGTTGGATGTCGTCAACCTAATCAAATGACCTGCACTATCAAGCGGAGATTTAATGAAATGCTCCGCCATCGCCACTTCACAAAGAAATTGGCACTTTTGCATGCCTCTTTAAATTATTAATAAATGCTAAATACTTGCCGAGACGTAATCAGAAGCACAAAACAAGCAGCTAGACTTTCATTCATCCTCACAAACATTTGCGTCGGTCCTGAACACAGGAGTGCTGGGGAAGGAAGTAATGAATCACTTTAACATACAGAGTACAAAATGATGTAATGCAGGGATTTAGCTCCTCAGCAGTACTTATGTTCTAGATACTTCTGTCTCTGTCGCAGCTTTTTACAGTACGATATATGTTTTCCAGAATATTACATGGGCATAAGGGCCACTAACAGTGATTTTACACCATTTCCACCACGGTCACCACATTAGCTGCGTTACCATTGACCACATAATTGCGTAATTTGACATTTTGAAAATAAATTTGCTAAATGGAAACACACCAATTTCGAAAAACCTCAATGAAAAGTTTTGGCGCTAGGACGAGGTGGACTTTTTTTGGCCATGTCGAAATTGTTGTTTTTTTTTTTTGCAAGACTGAAACAGAAGCACCTTTTTTATGAAACATGAATCACGCGAAAAACAGCCAGATGTTGCCTGTGTTCATGGTGGTGCAAACCACTAAGAAAAGGCAATAGGAAGTAGCTGGGAGGATCATGGTGCAGCATGTTTGTAATGAATTATAGCATGAAGAAAACTTATTCACAAAGTAATTTTAATTTAGTTTCTTATTCAATGGAAACAGCGCAGTTGCAAAATTGTTTTTTTTAACATTAGTGAAATATAGACAAAGTTTTGCATACATTTGAAATGGAATTGCGGTAATTGTAGTGCATGTGCTTATGAATAAATATTTAATTAGTATTTTTTTTGAAAACATACAGACACCACTAATCCAGTAGTGTTTGAGGATTTTCTCTCTTATTTCCACAGATGGTGGTCTTAGTGATCAGCCTCAGCTTACTAACAACTGTTATCCTTCAGGAAGTAAACTGGAGGGCCTCAATCTCCCTGTCCCTTCTCTTTGACCCCCCAGCCACCATGCTATTACCTTTAAATCAGCCTGTCTTTGTATATAAACTGTGTGCATTCTGACAGCCTGTGTGGAAAGACACTCTTTTCTCTCTCTCTTACTTCCGTTGTTGAACCCCACTTCCACATTTTTCAGCCAGCAGGGAGACGCTCTTTAATGGCTTTAAAATAATCAGTGTTGGACTGTCTAATTGAGCCTGGGCTGACCCCTGAATGTGACCGTGCTGTCTGGTTTCCATCCAGGCGTTTGATTGAAATGGGAAAAGTAGACAAGGATCCAACTCATTTATTTATGTTTGGCAATGCCCTGTACTGCACGGTCCGGCAGTGGATTAGCACTCTTTAGATGAGTCCGCCATGCTGGGGGCAGAGGGGTCCCGCTTTCCAAAGACTCAATGGAAGAATGGAATGTGCAGCACACCGTCAGGACAAGGACAGAATTCTGAGTCATTTTTCAGTCAATGTCCCTTTTAAACCTTTTTGTGTTAGTCTTGGGTATTTGTAGCTTTTTCCCAGCCCTGTCCTTATCTAGAGAAAAAGCAAGCAACAATTTCTGAGAAAATATATTTCAAAATGGCCAGTCCGCCATACTCCCATCGGCCAATACTAACACCGGTTTATTATCAGTCAAGGTTAGTCGATCGTTTTGCAAAGTGTAACAAAGTATATAATATTGTCAACTTCCTAAAATAATGGCTCATATGTTTTACCAAGTGATTTTTTTCATATACACCTAAATCATCTTTTTCCCCTTTGCAATTATTTTTGGCAAAAAATGACTCACGCCAATTTGTTTATATTGGTAAATATTGTTTATCTGGTGCACCTCTTACAACAAGTAATTGACAACATGGCTAATTGACACACTTGGTGCGTAAGACTCCACTGCTGAAGAGCTGTAAAATATTGGGGAAATTAGTCCAAACTGATTGATGGATGGATATAAAAAACAAAAATAAAGAGCACAAAGGTTGGGAGCAACTTATTTTTATTAAGAGGAATGGGGAGTAAATGCTGGAAACACTAATAATTTTTCCGCCACACTATTATCTTTCCATTCTTATTGAGTCTTAAAACTATTTAAAACAAACCCAACCATTTGAGAAGAATTGAAGCATTGATGTTTTCACAAAAGGGTCAGTATGCAAATATGCTGGTCAAAAATTGCTCTTTTTAAACAACCTTATGGTAATGCTTGTGTCTGCTGTGGATTAAACACATCTGACATGGCCACAACTGGGTCCAGTTATTCACAGTCCTACATGAAGCACGATGTCAAATACTGAGTGAGAGCTAAATCTGCAGGCATGCATTAGACCTAAGCCACTGTGTAATTAAATATTAGCTAAATCCTTGCTATACTGCTGAGAGATGACCTAAAAAATAATAAAAAAACAAAACCAAAAACAGAAATGTGTAGCTGGAATGCACAACTACCCTTTGGCAACACATCTGGTCTCCTTGTTTATATGTAGGATAATTTAATTAGACCATCAAACAGCTTTTGTTGAAGTACCCTTACCTTAAATCGGGATCCTGAAACCTTTCTTGTAGGTCTTTCCAGTTTAGGCTCTTCTTACATTGTCTTTATTTCTGAGAAATTGGGGCTGGTATGAAATGTTTGTGCTCTACATATAACTGGTCATAAATAAAATATCGCAGTTGGCTTTGTTGATGTATTTCTGATGATCTCAGCCTGCCTTTTGCACATATATTTTTAAAATGTATTCAGAAATATTTACAGAACAGTAAGAATTGTTTTTTTTTAGAAAGGGAAAGTAAATTGGGTCTCTACTTTAGGTTCTCGGATGTTATATCACTGTTTTAGTGCTGTCTACCATGATGGACTTCTTCGATTCCTTTTTAAGTCTCAGAAATAAAATTGCTGATTTTCCTCAGTTACTTTTATCTTCATTTCTCTCTGTTTTCTATGAGAGCAATGTTAACTGTATTAACAAATCTACCGTTACATCAACCCTCTTTACTTCAATCTATCGTTTTTTTATGTACAGCTGTGTCTCCTCTTTGTCAAAGCCTAAGGACTTATTGCCACTTCTGAGGAAAAAGAAAATCTTTATTTAAAGGTTAAAGCTAGAGTGCCAGATGTTCCCGTGTCCCTCTGTTATCGAATCATGCTTTTGTCAATTCGTTTCGGCCCGTATTACTCCCACCACTTGGTATTGGTTTATTTCTCTTTTTTTTGGATAAAGCTGCACTCACGCTGTTTCCTCTCCTGCAATGTATTAAAAAATGTGTGCTATGTGTGCTGAAAGATGTGGAAATTAAGAGGAACAACAAGTATGGTCACGTCTTTGCAGTATATCTGTCAGCATAGAGTGTGTATTGGAATTAGGGGTGTGGTATTTACAGTGTAAAGACCATGTAAGCTACTTTTGGCATGACATCACCATCTGATCATATTTAATTCTTTTTTTTCCATGTTAAACAACTACCCCCAAGTGGTCACATAATTATTAGAGTTAGTGTTCATTTGACTTTCATTTTCAAGCATCTATCATGTTGATGTGAGTGAAATGTCTGCAAAGTTGTTGCTTCAGTATTTGGTAATTTTTGTAGCAATTAGGAGTCCACCGATGAGAAAAGTTGGGCAGATATTCAAAATTATTATTGTTGTTGTGACTGATAATCAATATTGACATATATGATATATATACTATATATTATATATTTTGATACCTATGAAAAAAATGACGGCACTGCTCACGCCATCACTGCTTCTCTGCTTCAGTAAATCTCCCCACAATCCTTTGCTCCATCACTATAATTGTCACATGACCAAACAAATTACCACTCCACAAACAAATAACAAGATGGAAAAAATATAATCCTTAATATCAAACCATTTTTTTTATTGGACCGATGTCTATATACATGTTAAAAAATGACTATTATCAGCTGATATCGATGTTAGGGCTGGTATATTGTGCATCACTAGTAGCAGAGGTGCTCAAAATATCCAAAAATTCTGTTGTTACAAGACAAAAGATAAAGGTTTTTGAAATGTCCAGAAATGCAATATGACCAGCATCCACTGCATTTCTATGTTCCCAAACAACAGTCATAAGTCAAAGAATAAGCATGTGAATTCCTACAAATTAGAAAAGTCTCCTTTTTGTTAAGTAGTGCTTGCTGTTTTTTCTCTTTCAGCATCTCACAGGCCTGTCTCCTCAAGCAGAGGCAAAATTGACATTTACCTCTCCGTTAGACAAAGAGCACTGGGGAGCCTGAATGGGGGATCGGAGGGAGAAGCTGGCAACTTCAGGGCACAGACCAGATGGGTTAACTTGAAAAGCATGGCATCGTAAACCAAATTTAAATTAATTCCTGTTTTGTGTGCCTCGATTGAACAATGCTGTCCTTCCTGGGCCTCGGAGAGACTTTCACACCGAGGGGAGAGTCGGGACTTCACCGCATCCGACACTCTATTCACATCACTGCTCTCAATTACCTGCCACAGAAATGCAGCACTTTGTAGACTCAGGCAAAATTACCTCACATAATTCAAGGCAGAAACCATGAAGTGAATAAATTTGAATATTCATTATGCATCTCTTGCTTTATGGCAAGCAAGTATGCACCTTCCAGAAGCTGGCTGGTCCTTACCATCTGTCCAGTATTTGTATACATAGATATATAAATATATATATATAATACATAGTGCCATGCTCTTTTCTGTACATTTTAATGCAAAGCAATGGAAGGATTTCCATATATAGGAGTCCCCAATTTCTGAAGACCATTTGACTTTCCCTTTTTTTCAAAGGGGGCATGACCGTGTTCCCTGTGGGCCTGACACGTCTGAACAAAGAAAAGTGGGGTCCAAATCGCCCCTCCTCTTGCCCCGGCTTTCACCCAAACTTTTCTTGCCTCTCTTCATATATATTCAGTACCTCCAGGATCCAGCGATAATTTTTTTGGTGAGAGTTGCAGCCTAAAACGATTGATTTTGCGGCACCGTTTTGAAAAAGTTGCGATGAAAGTTGCAAGTTTCTTTTTTTTTAAGCTGGTCTTACAAAGAAGTTGAAATTGCTGCACATAACCTTCCCCCATAAAAGACAGCCTTAATATGAATAAACTCATGTCCTGAGGAATTGTCAAAGTGCCAAAGAAAAAGTCCATAGTGGTCATTCAAGTTATGTTTACACAAGAGAGGCAAATTCTGCCGGACTCAAGATGTTTTTTGCCAAAAACAAAAAAACTATACATCAGTTTAGTTTTGCACATCATTGATCTTCGGGATTCAGCTTTCAAGAGACAAAATTGGAAGCTAAATTATAAGGGGTCTAGGAGAATTGGTCTAAATTCAGCTGAGTTCCAGTGATTGTCCAGGAACTAAACAGAAAACGTTAAGGTCATTGGTCATATTCTTGGAAAAGTTGCAATGTCTAGTAAAAGTTTGCGAATGATGACTGAATTCATTAATAGTTGTGACTTTCTGTAAGGATTTCATATTGTTTTAGTGCATTTCAGTCTAAGCTTCATTAAGAATCCTCAGTTTTCATTATGTTTTCAATGACCAGTGATGTTTTAGTCTTCTTTTTGACACTTTAATAAGAACGTCTGCCTTCAAATCATTATTAAAACCCCTTTGGAACACCTTTTCTAATTGCTTTCACTGGTTGTCTATATGTGTGCACATGAGAACCAGGACATTAAACCTGCTGCTTGTGTTATTTGACGCAGCCATTCTTTAATTATCTTACCAGCCTGGTCTCTTATCATTCATTGTTTCGCTTTTCTGTTTTTGCTGCAAGCGGCTTGTTCTGCAGCGGTCTAATCCAAGCCTTTTGTTAAACCGTTCTTCCCATTGGGAGTCGATGAAATAAGGTTACAACTTTTTTTATATTGTTTATGGTTTTACTGAAAACTGGACCTTTAAAAACCTGAGTGAGCTAGGAAAAAAACACACACACACGCATATATATATATGTATATAAAGTGCTAATAGATTTCTGGCTGTCACTCTTTTTTTTTTTCTTTTTTTTTTACAAATCTGTCCCAGAGGCTGTTTGTTGCTGACTGGCTCTGAGGGAAGATTAATGCTGAGCTGAACTTGGACAGAAACCTTTCTCACCAAAAGCTTTGGTGGAGCCTGTACACTCAGCATTTAAGCAGAGCCAAACACACACACCCTCACACACAGATACCTCTAACTTGTGAATGTCACACACGTCCTCACTGCTGCAGCGCTGCTCTGTTGATGGTGGGCTAAATGATCCATAGCGTTGTATATGGAGTGCAGCTCCGCTCATTGGTCACAGACACTTGCTTTTTATTGAACTTACAACATTAAGTCCATACAAATGTTGACTCGTGTATTATCATCAAAGCTACCAAGAGTGAGACAACTCGCTGCCATTTCACTTTGGCCCTGACAGCACTACATCAGTTATTTTCTCTCTCTGTGTTAAAAATGTTCCAGTCAGGCCTTTTAGGTCAGTTACTAATGCGATACTGTTTATGAGGTGAAATACCACATTGCATTTATTTCCTATTACATGGTCTAGATTAGTTTTGTGTTGTTGTTGTACTTAACTTGCTCAGCAATAATATCCCACAGGCCTCTGTCTTTCCTGTCTGTTCTTCTCGACGACAATAAAGATTTTGTCCCGACCAGAGCTTCTGAAAATCTGCTGGACAAACAAGTTTAATTTACGCAGCCTCCACTTTACAACAGGACTTCAGAGGTTACGGTGCCAGATAACCACCGCACACCTTCAGGTGATGGCTACTATGGTAGTATAAAGGGAACCGACACACTGTTAGGCAGGTGGTCATCATGCTAATCCTCATCAGTATGTATTTTCTTTACAAGAAAAATGATTTACTTTCTAACATCGTGCCAGTAGGAATAAAAATGTCTGTGGTTCTACTAAAACATGTGAAGTAGGGTCAAAGTCTGTTTTTGTCAGTTCTCTTAAAATCATCCTTCATCACAAACTTTGCTTACTCGTCCAAATGCAGTTTGTGTTTAAATGAGACGCCCAAACACAACAAGAAAAATGTTGCTTTGTTTTTTCCCTATAAGACAGACGGATAACAAAGATGAAAATGCAGAAGGATGCCTCATGCTAGCTGTGCTAATGCTACTAGCTAATGCTATAGCTCTGTTGTTTCAGAGCTACTTAAAAAGTTCTGTAAAGCTGCTGCCTCTGCAACAGAGAAGTAAAACACCTCCCAGACTATGCAAGCTAACGCTGTTTAAATATTAGCTTCTCAGACATGAGGGAGCGCTCTCAGAGATTAGCTTGCTAAACGTAAACTGCAAAATTGTATATTTTTATAAATGAGGGCTGAATTGTCCTCTAACTTTTGGCTTTGCCCTAAGGATGAAACTAACCCTAACAATACAGAGTACTGCGACTTAAGAAATGTTGCCACTTTATCCAAAATGGTGTCAAAGTATCAGATGTATTTCTTAGTATCAATACTGAGTTTAAAATTTTTGTACTGGGATCCTAATGGGGAGGATTACCCGTTGATTTTTGTTTTTCTCTTGTTCTTATGTATTTTGACTTTACAGATTAATCCCATTATCCTCAGCCTCCTCCACTCTGGAGCCATTTCCTAACATTTTGTCCCAAAGCTGACCCTTCTGGCATCCACCACTACAGCCTATGTGGCATTGCTCTAAACCTCAAACAGTTTGCTCTCTGTTCTATTAATAAATGCCTCTGACAAACTATTAACTAAAAAAAAAAACTAAAAAAAAAAAAAAAACGCCCTCAAGTTGGAATCCACAGACAGAAAAGAAATAGAAAGTATCCTGTTGGTGAAACTGCTTGTTTGGGAAAGAGAAATGATCTTTGTGCCCTTACTGAGGCCTGCTGCGGTGATGAATGGCTCTGTATGGCTTTTTTTTTTTTTTTACTGCTCTGGGCATTCCACTGTCTGGGCTGTTTACTGTTACCACACCTCACTTCTCTGTGTGTAATGGTAACCAGCCTCAGTCACACATGGGGCTGTCAATGCCAAGCACATTGCCCCAGTGTAGTTCTTCTGACCCCGTTTCAAAGCTGATTCACTCTGCTGGCCGGAGCCATCGCATTCCAGCGACATAGCTTCACGGCACGTAGCTCGGGAGATCTGAAGTGTAGAAACCAAAACAGCGTTGCAGCTGCAGAGGGGAATCATCGCGAACAATTGTGAACATGACAGAAGAGTGGGAGGGGGGGGGGTTAATGTTCAGCTGCATTTTAAACCATTAGCTACTGTCTCAAACTGTCCAGGCAGCACAGCTGTATCTTATGTTTTTTTTTTTCTTCATGTCAGATAGATTATATGGCTTGTTAAGGCGAGATTTAGAGTCAGTAAATCTGCATTAGCTGTAGAAAGGAGGGGGTGACCTTTCTAACTGTAATTAGACAGCAAGCCTGCCTCCAGCTTCACCGCCTTAGAGCCCAGGCTCGGCGGCGACCCCCATCACGACGTGCGGACATCCAATGATTGGTCGGGGACAGGTGAGGACAGCAGTGCGACCTTCAGTTGGACCACGTGCGAGCGAGTCCTTGTGGATTGCGTCTCTGTTTCCTGTTAGGGAGGCAGCAGGCTTGTTAGAGAAATGTTGATGGCTGCTTCAGAACGCAGCACCTCAAGTCTGGATTTTCTTTTTCCACCGGCTAAATGAGTCTTTTATTTGTACTTACTGATCTGGAAAATCTTAGCCACAGTGAGAAACAAAAAAAAAAAAAAAAACATTCTGTGGTTTGAGAGCCATCGTTTTCCTTTAGCCAGTTTAGAGTTGGTGTTAACCTCAGTTAAAGTTTACTGAAATAAAAGAGATAACAATACAGTAGTTTGAAATTGAGGTGAAGCAAAGGACTGTTTTGGGGGCAGGCCAAAGGTGAGTGACATTTCTCAGAAAAAAAGAGTTCACTGGACGTTAAAGCCTCTAATTGTTGAAATGGTTATGCTTCTTAATACTTTTTTTTCCTGCAAGCTTTTCCTGGATCTTTAACATCCGTTCTTGCCTTAATGCTGGCTCCCTTTGCTGTCCATGGCTGTTTTTTATTTCTCCTGTTTTTCTATGTCGTCTGTTCCCTTTCTGCAGGTAGTGCAGCATTGTGATAGGCAACAAGCCGTCAGCACAGCTGGTTCTCTCTTCTTTTCACCTTCTTCTCCACTTTCCTTCACAAGCTTTTTTCTACAGTAGTGTTTTTTTTTGTAAGTATTTATCACAGATGTTTTAGCTGCAGTTGTCCTTCCTGCATGGTCTGCTGCAGTGCCTTGATTACATATTTTGCCAAGATACAAACCCAAACTTCAGTGTATTTAATTAGTGTTTTGTATGAGTCTTCAAAGGGAAGTAAAGTAGCAGAAAATGATAAATTTTTTTAAAGTTTTGGCATTGTGTTCACTGATTGCAGATGTCTGGCCAATCACCAATTTTTAAAAAGCTTGACCTGCTGATTCCGATTTTGGCCGATAACGATTTTTTTTAACACTGTCAGGTGTCATGGTGACCTTCAATGCTCCAAGCTATTTGTCTCGAAAAATATTGAATAAACACACAATGAAAACATGTTTTAACTACTTGTTAGGTAGCACTTTTAGTCATTTTAAGACCTTTGTGGAGGAAGATGAGACTGGCTTCACATGTATTTATTGGCCAATCAGCAATCAACAAAAATTAAACAAATTTGGGACCATTAATCGGCTACTTGATCAATTTATGTGCCACTAATTGCTACAATTAGTAACTCTGATAGTACAACCCGTTCCCTTTGGAGGTCACCTAATTAGTAAATAGCGGAAACTACGTGTAATTTTATGTTTTATTTGCAGTCTGCCACAGCAATTACGAGTAAAAGGTAGCAAACATTTGAGTTAAAAGTTTTACGTTTTTGACTCGCTCACAAAAACACTACGAGTGGTGGAAAGCCAGTGCTGCGGGAAACATAATGCTCGGAGGGAAACATGGTGGCACTATTGTGGGGATGTGTTTCTTCAACAGGGATGGTCTACATAGTCTTCAATGGAAGATAGTCTACAAACTATTGTTTGAGTGGAACTAATTGCATGCTACACTTTCAATTTTTTTTTTCTATTTCTTCAATTAAATACAATGAAGTTTACCTAAGTGACATAAAAAGTGCCAGCCATCTTACTGTATTATTTAATTTTCTAAAGGTATACTTCTGTCCACCCTGTCGAAGCATCACTGTTTTGCTTTAATGTTAAGCGGCTAGTGCTACATTTCACGGCTCTCCTTGGCATTTAACAGTGCACAACTCCTTGTTTCCCTTCCAGTTTAACTGTGTTAGAAGACTAAAACCCTTGTTGAGGTGTTGTTGTGGTTGTTGGCACAGACTGTTTCTCAAGGGTCTCCTTCAACTTTTCTCTTCCTTTAAGTGTCCCTGGCCGCTGGCCCTCATCTCCCACCCCTTCTTGCCTCCGCCACAAAGCTGCTGTCAGTTCCCGGTCCACATGTTTGAGGCCCTCCAGCCTTTTATTTAAGACCCAGGCTCTGGTTAGGCGTCACTGTTCCAGCAACAGATAGGGCACCATGAAAGGGAGGGTGCAGGTCTCCATTCAGCTGTCCGGAAAGGCACGGAGGAAAGCTAGACAGAAAAAGTGATGGGAATAAAGTAAAAACACTCTCATTGGAACAATTGCTTTCAGCTCGGCTGACACTATGTACTCTGAAGAGAGGTATCTTTGTGTAAAGAGGTAGAGTGACTATTCACCCACACAGAGTGCCCTCAGTTCATAAGGCTACATAAAAAAACGTGTGAAAATGGTAGTTTGGCTTGGAGGAACAGTGGAGTTCAGCCAGATCCATACACAACAGCCTTTCTGTTAGGCTGTCTCTCTTGCCTCCACAGTGCAGGAGCCCAGACACATTAACAAATACAAGCTCTAATAAAAGAAAAAGAAAAAAAACTCCACCGCTGGACAGTGTTCTGCTGCCTCTGCCAGAGGTCTGATAGGGTTTATACGAGGAACAGAGGAGCTACGCCATTCATTCCATTTGACTCTATTCTGGGTCTGTTTTTCACTTTATATGGCTTTTGTTAAGTGCTTATGACTCACCACATACCCTAAACTACCAGAGATTGAATTCTTGAATTTTAACCCATTCAGTCATTCCCTGTACTCGCTTCCTCTCAGGTATTAGCTTCTAATTGGGTCTGACAGAGTTATTGTCTCGCACATGTGCAGAGGATCCTGCAGTCTGCCGATGTTCTGAGGTGACGTAGTCCCTTAGTGGTACGACTAACCAGGTAGAGATGACGGAGCCTGTCAGCAGCTCCTTACGGCATCTGTGTTTAGGGCACTAGAGACACAGGCCCTAATTGGCAATCAGTGACGGAGGTCTGAATAGACCATTGTTACTGGCTGCTCCATACTTGAGCAGCCAGTGTGGAGAGAGACAAACTCAGGTTTAAAGTGGGAATGAGAGTACAAGGCTGCACAAACATTTGTTTAGTGAAGGTTGTAATTGTTGGCACCCATCAAGGAGTACAATGACTTAGATGGTATGTAGGATAAGTAGAGATGCACAGTCAGTTTAGGATTTGAAAGTGGTCTGTCTTTAGCCAAGTCCTTGGTAACGATGGTGGCAGGAATTCGTCTTCTCCAGTGGATTTCCGGTCCAAACTCCCTCTCTGTCTCTCTCAGGCGTTGCCTGCTTATGGTGGTCATCTTCCACAGCTGTGGCTACAACGTAGTGCTCTCCACTGTGTGAATGTGTGCGTAAATGAGTGAATGACTGAAGAACTTTGGGTTCCTCTGGACCAGATGTAGACTGTTGATTATTAAAAATCTATACCTTAACTTCTGGACTATTGAAAAAGACATTATAGTTGTCATCTTTGGTTTCAGAATTGAACAGCCTCACACACATTTCTTCAGTCTCTCTTCCGCTGTCGCTTTCGATGTCACTTTTGCATCAAAACAAAATTCACTCATTTGCTTTCCTCTTGCCACACACCAATCCAGCCTTTAGAAATCCATTTGTAAAAATCCATATATTACTCCATCCCATGTTCAAAGTGTGCAAAAAAAATTTGGTAATTTTTCTCAAACTGCCAATATGTAAGCCCTATCAAGTTATTGTAATAACACTCTTGGGTGTGGAAGTTGCTACTGATGTAAGAAGAACCAAAGTTGTCTATTTGGGTAATGAGGTGTTTAAAAATGACTCCAGAGGAATAAGAAGACCTGTCAGGAGCTATTTAAATCTGTCTTTGGTGCATTTCACAGAGACTTCATCAGGTGGTCATTTAGTTCCTTTACCATCTGGCAGGTTAGTCAGTTTAGGTTGTTTTCATCCCTGTAGAAATGAGTATGAAAAATAGCAGTTTCCAACTGGGCGTACATTTTTCACATCCTTGAAGTATTTGTCAATTAGACAAAGGAGCAAATTTGTATGTAATATATTAGAACAAGGAGATTATTACCTAAGGATAATGGTGAATTACAAAACTGTAATTGACTATAGAGCAAGAAAAAGTCAATTTTAGTTGTGAGGAAAGAACCAGCAATATTTTTGCCGATTAAAACAAATTTAAAGAGTGAAACCTTTAAGCCTAGGCTCAGTTAAAGCTGCTGCTAAACTTTCCTTTCTGTGGTCAGAAGGCAGTATTGGCCATGAAAGGTTAGAATTAAAATGTCCACCATAGATGCTTGGAAATGTTTGAGTTGTAGTGATCAGAATTTTCCTGGGCATATTGGCATTTTTTCCAATTTCACATTTCATCACTTCCCAAACCCAGAAAGGTTTTTGCTTAATATGACAACACCTTTCTGCTGTTTTTTGTCACCCTCACCAGGCTGTTTGACGTTAAATGCTTGAGGCTGATCTTTTGAACCAGTAGCTTTTTATACATACAAGCTTCCCTTGTTGCCTTCTGTTACTTTCATTTAATGAATGCATCTCCCAAGTCACACAGTGTGCAGTAACTAGGGATGCATGACACACAAGTTTAAACCTTTTATTCTTTTATCTGTGTGTTTTATTAGGGTAATTTGATATCTGCAGATGGCATGTAGGTATTTGGTTCCAAACCACCTCTAAGCTTTTATTCTGTAACTATAGCTAAGCCTTGCATGTTGAGCTAATGTGATAAAGAGAAGACTACTGATATAAATAAATTGTTACTGGTTCAGACGGCCTACAGGGCTTTGTTGGCCCATATAAATGAGATATCTAGTATCTAGTCTAGAGCAATGTTTCTCAAACATATTATGCTATCTTCCTTTGTCTTTGCAAACTTTCTGAAACAGTAGAACAGGACTTGGACTAAGTTGTCCTAAGAAAAGAAAAAAGCATTTTATTTTTGTTTGTTTCTTTGGTTTGGTTTTTTGGTTGCCGTTTGATTATGTCTTACATCTGAACGCAAAATTATAGATTTTCACATGTATGTTGGATAATAGATGGTTCCCTAAAAGTTGCAATTTTGAGTGGGAAAGATTCCCGCCCTCCGACTTCAACATGTAATATTGCCATGTTAAAAATGACCATAACATTGCATATAAAACAGCCACCTTTTTATTTAGATTTTTTTATGCAGTGCTGCATGAAAACAAAGCAGCATTGAAAATATATATATATATATATTTATCATTCCCCCTGTGAGCAGTGATTAATTATTCATGTTTGGACTTAGCCAACTTCACGTCAGATGTATTAAAGATCGGTTTCTGTCTCTGTTTCCGTCAGGCCTGTAACTGATCACAATCGATTAAGCTGAAAATTGTCTGATTTTGCTTTCCAGCCAATTTTTTTGTTACATCTCTGGTCAGGAGGGAAAGTTAGGGGTTGCTCATCGTGTTTGGCTCCTGTTACTCTTCATATTCCCATATCTCAGTGAACAGATTTATTTTGCTGATGGTTTTTTTAGGGCCATAAAGTAAAGCACTTTACAGTAGATTCATTTTATGTTGGTTTATGATTCTTGAGTATTGCTGTTTTAAAGGATTTAAGCTGAAATGCTCCTATTTCCTGGGTCACACAGAAAGATTTTCAAATTGTAAAACTATTTTCAAATATCGCATATAACAATAGAAAATCTCAGGTATGATAGGCTTGGTCCTGTAGTGTCAGGAGCACACAACATACAAACTGATTTCAATCATCAACATTCAGATGTCAAACTTAAAATCTTGAAAAAAACCTCTCGAGATCAAACGTGAGTTCAGAGTAAACAAACATGGCCGACGGGGAAGAATCAATAGAGACAGTTTCTGGACTACATTTAACGGAGAAAAAAACAACACGGAGATGTCTCCAACGTCCACTGGACTTTCTGGTCCGCCATGACAGTTGTTTTGTCTTCTTCATGTTTCAGTCACCTCGCCTTCTGATTGGCTAAACGTCACATTCAACAGGCTACATTGCCGTTTCTCCTCTAACAGGCCAAGACATGTTGAATATTCCCAATTTTATATCGGAACGGACCAGATTGTTCTTCATGCACCACACACGCCATTAAGTTCTCCTCAGATTATCTTAAGAGCCATCCCCATAATCGGGGCATTGGAAGGAGGGTATCGGGACAAAAATCTGCATAAGAGATTTTATGCTTTACCTGTTGCCAAACATATGCACACTCACATTATCTTACCCATAACTGAAAAGCCGGACTGCGGCACACGTGCCCTTACATGTCAGCAGTCAGCGGGGTTCCTGCTCAGCATGTGTGCAGCACCCCACCTTGGCTCTGTCATGTTTTCCATATAAAAGCGCCGGTGTGGTGGGCTCCTGCTGGCGGCGGGTTAGGAGTCTTGTCCCTCAGCTGTAGATGAGAGCTTAATCGTCTCATTATCTCAGTCGGTTCTGGGTGCAGATGGCATTTTGGCATTGAAGCAGTCTGCAGATCCTCTCTTTCAACTGTGGTTACACCCTGAGATCCCTTTGACTGCTGTTATTGCTGTTGGTGTGTGTGTCTGCATCACATGTGTGCAGTGTGTACATGTGAGAGTCTGGATTTGAATATATTCTCTGTTTGTTGCTCTCCAGGTGCCTTACCAAGGGCACAGACTCTATCAACTCCAGTTGTGTGTTTATTCAAAGCTGATGAGAGATGTGATGTGTTCAAGGTTCACTTTTTCCAAAACCCTTCTATAGGGTTAAAAAGGCAGAAGCACAGCTTATGCCTGATTGGAGAAAAAAAGTTCCTTTATAATTCTGTTAAATACCTACAATCATTTTTTACACTTTATTATTTGTTCTTTCATTTTGGATTTTCAGAACAGATTATTGGAACTGCTCCTTTCCCACTCTCTGTTCTCAGAGGTGTCTTTGGTAACCCTGACAGTCAAAGGTCATGCAAGATATTTACAAGGCTGTCAGCAAAAACCGACTCTGCCTGCTCATGAAATAAACTCTTGAAAACATTTTTGTAAATTTCCTGCCAACAGACTAGAGAGAAAGGCGAGCAAGCTGACAACTGAGACGCAGAAGCAGTTGTGCTGACAAAAACCAGAAACCCCTGCCGTTATTGTCAGCGCTGTACGACCCGGCAGTCTGTAGGTTTGAGCTGCACTCAAGTTCGGCACATGGCCACCCAATGAACTGTAACACCAACTCACATCATTTTTTTTTTCACTTTGTTGACGTTTGAATCAAAGCTACAATCTGTATATAAAAAAGCTGCACACTTTTCTCTGTTTTCTAAATATTTTAAGTGGCCAATATTAGACCTTGAAATTGACTTTGCGTGGGGACAACTGATCAGTGCATATCCATCTCTAACCTTTTTATAATTTTTGGTAAAATTTTTTTTAAAGTGTTGACATATGCCTGCTGTTGGTTGATTAGTTAGATCAACTTTGACCTAACTAATCACAGCTGACCAATTTTCTGAATTGAAAATTCAACATTTTGGCTAATTGATGCATTTTATTTTATTTTTTTATTGTGTTTTCTAGATAGATTGTGCTGTTTTATAACTAAGTCAAGTAACTATGTTACCTTCAGTTGCTGTTCAATAAAACATAATTTAAAATAATTTTTTTATTGTTTTATTTTTTCATTTTTTAAATGGCCTCTGTCTCTTTAAGAAGCTACCACTCTTGGTGACACTCCGCCTTCATCACGTTATCAACAATACTTCTCATGCCACTCACAACCGTTCTTAGTAGTGCTGGACTGAGAAGTAGTTTGTGTGGTGAGCTCAGCAGACTCCAGTCCCACCAGGTGTCTGCTAGTTGCAAACACCCAGCTAGTCTGGGGAAGCTGAGTGAGGAAGGTGTGTGGTAGGGGATCTCTGTGGGGCGGGCACTCAAGCCCCAAGGTAGAACTGTGTGGAAATAGGTGGTACTTTGTGAGAAAAGGCATTTAGGCACCCTCAAACGGTTGTCATGGGAGACTGGAGGATTTTCAAACATGTATGAAAGAATCAAAGCAACACTCCACATATGTTTTGGTGCAGGAATGCTATATGAATTTTAAATGTAATTTTTTCTCAGTACGCTGGTTTCATTAAGCTAAATTAAATCACTAATGTAGTTACCTAGATTAGAAAAATTGCTTTTCGTGAAGGAGAGTGGAACAGATAGACACTGCTGGCTGTTGGCCAATCATTGACAGATGAAAGACGGGTGTGTGTGCGTGCGTGTGTGTGTGTTTGACTCTTTGGGCATGTGTGTATGTCTGTGGAGGTCATTCTGGGCTTCCTGTTGACAGCTGCAGGCTGTGGGCAGATTTACTCTCTAGCAGATGCTGCTAAGGGACACAGGTCAGTCTTAGGTTTACCTTATGCCATTTGGCTGCATCTATTTCTGGAGCCACTCTATAGAATGGGAATGGGTAAACAAAGTAGGGCTACTTTAAATGTCTGCACTGTATTTGTTGTATGCTTACAGCCCATGGGTGTTTCGGTAAAAGCAGTTGTTCGCTTTAGCCGCTCAACATCATTACCAGACCTGACAATAGGAGGCATGACTGGTCTCCCTCAGCGTGGTAAAAGAAATCCACTAAAGAATCACTGTGGCATTCCAGTGACTTCTTTTTTCTTCCTTTTTTTTCTGGTCTATTCTTTCTTCAGCTTTACAGTTCTGCTCAATGTCCGCAGACTTTTATGTCACATATAATTTGTTTCCCAGTGTAATATTTTGTAAAACCTGGATATTCTCAGCGATTAAATATGGACTCAGCACCAAGTGCAGACACGCACGACAGAGACTGGTACCAATTGGTGGCCCCTCGGGGTTGGTGGAATTGTCTGGCTTTCGTCGTGTAGGCTTCAAAGTACATTTTTGTACTGGCTGGCGTTAAACCACATCCAGGAGACCTTTAAATAGATTTGCAGACAAATAAAGTAGTTACCCTCCATGTCTTGTTAAAAGCCTCCATCATTTCAGCTCTTTTCTTTTATTGGGTCCTGCAGTGAGTCCGCCGAGGGACTTATTCAATTGTTCTGTTATGTGTTGGCAGTTCTGACTCCGAGGAATGAATCCAAATGAAGTACATATGCTTAGCCGAAAAAGTCAAACAAAGAGGAGAAAGAAATAAGAAAATACTACCTTATTTTCCAGACTATAAGTTGCGCTTTTTCATAGTTTGGATGGTCCTGCAACTTATATTCCAGTTTCTCTTCAAGTATATAAAGAGAAAAAAGTAAAGAGAAAAAAGATTTTTTTTTTTTTTTTTTGACTGATGCGTAAAATGTTAATTCATACTGATGGACATAGACCAAGGATTAAACATTACCGTCTGCAGTCGGGAGAAAAGCTAATCCATTAGCAACAGAGTCTCTGTCTTTGAACATCTCGCAGAGCGAGTTCGTCATCTGAAAAAGGAAGAGAAGGAAATAAGTGAAAATATGTGAGAACATGGCTGTCCACCTGAACTAGCAGGTCTAATGCAACTTAAGAGAAGACAGCCATGTTCATAGAAAGCCATAAGTTTTAGTACCAATTTGGGGACACAGAAAATGTTCGGAAGAAGGTGGTCTGGTCAGATTTGAACTTTTTAGCCTACACAGAAAATCCTTTGTGAGACGAAAACCCAACACTTCACATGGTCCTGAACACACCGACCTCACTGTGACATATGGTGGTGGCAGCATCACCGCCATATGCAGGGAGGGAGAGCCAAGCTGGACAGAGTTGTAAATTGGCGCACTAGCAAAATAAAATAAAAAGTTAATTTAAGGAGGGATGGTGGAAAATGGTGTGGAAACGATGTTACACTCTAAAATGAATTTCCTATAAGTTAGCTGAGGTAGTTAGTTCCCAAATGGTGCTTGAGGGTATGAAAACTTTTGCGAAGCTCTGTAAAAGGAAAGCCTCGGACCGATTGAGAAGTGGATAAAAGCCTGGACATTGTTGAAATAAATTTACTATTTGTTTAACTTGTAAAAATGCTTTTCAGATCTCTTTCCTTCCCTTTCTCTCCCCGGCGACTCACTGAGTCTGCCAAGCTTCTGAGCGGGTCAGACAACTCTTTCGCATAGCGAGCATGGATTGGGTTTCATTGCTCAAACATTTACCGTTTTGTTTGCTATGTATGAGCCTGCAGTTTGACAAAGGCAGCCATTGTACATGGGGGGGGGACATTTTTTGGCTTTTCTTCTCCTCCTCAAAGCTTTTGGCTTTGAGGAGGAGAAGACAGATGAAATTTTGCTTTATTTTCGCTTTTTTCCTCCCTTCCCTTTTAAGAAAAAAGAAACAAACAACTAAATGCACATTTCTCTAAACCAGCATGACACACGTAAGTGTCTGTTTTTTCTGCTACTGTTGAGATTTAATTTTAATGTCTTGGCTTGTTCAACGTTTCCCATATTTATAGTCTTTAGGTTAGAATGGCCAGCTAACACATTGGTGGCTTCAAATAGCACTGAAGAAATCGGAAACATATTTTGTTCCAGGAAAATGTCAGCAAGATGTCCGCAGCATGCGCATGTTGAACAGCTTAGCCTTTCCACAGTCCTGCAGTGAGTCTATCTCTCTTTGGTTGGCTTAAAAAAAATGATATTTTTCTTATAACTATTCCCCTTCCTATAATCACAGTAAATACACATATCATTTCAAAGTTTTTATTTGGAATAAAAACACGTTTTTACTCTGGATGCACTTTTTCAACTTCTGATTCCGATAGCAATATCTGATTCTTTTGTTTCATCTGCAATCGATACAGAAAAACAGTGCTGAACTGACTGAAAACGTTTAGTTTTTTTAAAAAACAAACATAAATATATTAAATAACTTATGTGATGACTCTGCACAGTGGCGCAGGTGGTACTACTGCTGCGCTGCAGCAAGAAGGTCCTGGGTTCGATTCTCGGCCTGGGCTCTTTCTGCATACCTGTGCATGTACACGCATTCAGAGGAGGAGACTCTTCCACAGTCCAAAATCATGACTGTTAAGTTAATTTACCTCTCTAAATTCTCTCTGGAGATAGGCACCCATCCCGTCTCCACTAGGGACAAAGGTGTAAGAAAATGGATGGATAACACTTAAATACACCAATAGCTTCATAAGCTTGGACAAACATGTGAAAACAACACCATTTTATTCTAAAGCAGTCAATGCAATTAGGAGTGGAACAGCTAATGTAAAATAAATAAATAAGTAAACTGAAACTGACAAAAACAATAAGTAAACTGCAACAAACCTTCTTTCAACTGGTTCAGAAAGTGTAATTAAGAATTCTAAATATCATGTAAAATAAATAACGACGCATGATGTCACTCAGACCACAAAATAAAGTTAGAACTAATAGATGTACCTTTACGGATTGGGCACGTTGTCATCAATACACAAAAAAATATATATTTTAGTGTCTGGATTGATACCTGTATTAATATCTGATCAGTTCACCTACATAGATATATTTTTGCCCTATGTTTCTACACCTATTTTTGGCTTTTGCCATCAACAGTCAGAATTATGCTAACTTTACTTGTAGGTACATCCAGACTATTTGGAGTCGATTTGGATTTCAATTCAACATGCCATCAGTAAATTTGACTGCCCTTGCCAAATGTCCTGCAGTGTACAGTTTATACTGAATGCAGCACATGAATGAATATTAGCTTTTTTTTAGAGGCTGGTATGCTTGTTGTTCTGTGGTCCCATGTGGAATGATGGTGAAGGGTGAAATGAGAGCCAGAGTGTTTTCTATGAGCCCTGTGGGGGTCAGATGTGTTGACTAACAATATCCTGGCTCTCTTAGTCTGACTGCTGAGTGCCTCTCAGCTCCATGGCCCCCTTCTCTTCCAGCATCACTCTGTCATCATGGTCCTTATGCAGGTTCCCTGCTATGACAGCTGTCTTTTCATCAAACATGGCTCGCTCATATATACAAACCCTGAATAACATTGACATGTCTTTGTTTGCCAGTGTTCAGGATGAGGATTTTTGGCTCCCACATTCTGGAAGTCTTTGACTCGAGATGGAGCGATAGGAGTTAGGTGGATGATTTCCAGTTTATGGTTTTGAAAAGCTTTGGTCTTCTAATTTTAGCATTTTTCAAATTCTCTTTGACAACTACTATAAAAAATGTATGGTATATATTTTCCAGCCAGAGTGCAATTTTATAGTACAATCAAGAAACTAGGTTACCTTTAGTTGTTTTAAAAATGAAGTATATATCAAAAATGACTTAAAAGAACTTTGACTTTGAAAGAAATTTGACACCTTGAAATTGGGCCGGAGTATCTTTGAGAAACAGTTCTAAAGAGCATTGGGCTGAGAAGTAGTTACTGTGATGAGCTCAGCACATATGCGGTTCCACCAGGTGTTCAACCTAATTGCTGCTGCCACTAGTCTGGTGGAGCTGAGTGGGGGAAGCGGAAGCTCAAGAGGCGACAGCAGCTACAAGGAGGAGCTTTGTGGAAATGGGTGGAGCTTTGTGAGAGCAAGCATTTAAGTAACTCCCAATGGTTGCCATGGGAGATTCAAGGATTTCTCAGACATGCATGAAAAATTCCAAGTAACATCCCAGAAATGTTTTTGATGAGGGAATAATGTAACATGATGTAAAAGTCAAGAATTTTTTCGTCTCCTATTTTAAGTAGGAGCAGACACAATGGAGGGTAAACCACATATAAGAGAGAGGAGTTGCAGTCAGATGGAAGTTTACTGTTATTTTTAAAATGCAATATTAATTGATGGAGTTCACTTTTTAAGCCTCCTCTAGCTTTATGTTAGTAATTTGTGTGATTAGCATTATGAACTGCTGCTGTGGAGATATGGTGATGCATCAGCTCATGACAGAAGACGATACGAGAGACAAGTTGAGATTTTCGCTAACTTGGTTTTTCATCTTTCGGTAAAAATAACTTCTTCAAACACTTTGAACCAAGATTTAACATTAATCTGTCTGAGGAAATGAGGTCATGTACATGTTGACTTGAAGGTACCGTATTGTCAACTTTTCACACCCTCTACCCTCATTTTATCTCCCATTAGTCTCTTATCAGGGCAGAGTGGTTCTTGTATTGACCTTGTGGGAGAGGTTTGGTACTAAGCTCACGGAGCTTGTTGTCCATTGTTTGTCAAGCTGAAGGAATCGATTGGGCCGTGCTGACTCAGTGTGCAGAGGTTAAATGTCCTATTTGACTAATGTGTTCTCTGTTAATGACGGTGGTAACAGAGAGACTTTCTAGAATGTACAGCCGACAGGTTGGGTTGTCGCCTAAAAGTTGTCAAGTGATATAGTGTTGATTATACATACTGCTGGCAGCTTTGAATACATATAGATATGACTTATATTTGTCTATAAGTGTATGAAGTTCTGTCTTTTTAGTGCTACAAGGAGAACATTTTCACTGCGTTGCATGATAACCAAGTCTTTGTTCTTCATACAAATTGAAAAATACCTAATTAAATAAAATTCAGCATATGAATTATGGAAAGCTGTATATATATCTAAATAGAAATATTTATGGAATAATAAAATGACTGTGAAACGTTCCAACATCCAATCACCCTCTCTGCTGTATTGGTTTCAGCGCATGTTTGTGCCTCGACATATAGTTTTCACTATATTCTTCCAGCAATATCAAGTTTGTGAGTTTTTTTGCAGCAGAAATCCAATAAAAGTAGCAGCGGGTACGTGATGTGGTGATTCGATTTTCTGCTTTCCCAAAATTGTATGTAAGACCTCTTTTTCTCGATATCAATCTGTCGTTTTTCTAAACCGTTTTGTGATTTGGGTTCTCTGGACCATTCCTCCATTAGAAAGCCATCTCAGTTCATACCAGAGAAAAGGGATACACATGGCTGGATTATTGATTCTCCACTTCCCTACTTTGCTCACTCCATCCCTGCATCCCTCCGTCTCTCTTTCCTCTGACAACACACGGCTGATGAGCCCAGGCTCTGCCACAGCCGGAGGAGGATTCTCTGCGTCCATCTCCAACCCTGCTAGGCAGAAGATTTCTCCAGAGGCCAGCGGGGAACAAGACATATTCTGTTACGGTCGGGGCAGGAGAAAGAAAAACGGGCTGATACTAGATATGAGTGAAATCAAATCTGTTTGACTTGCCTGGCAGCTACGGCCATTTTCCATACAGATAGAGAGTATGAAGCATGAGCGGAGGGAATGGAATGGCTCACGGTCCTCTTGACAGATTTACAAGACTGTCAGTGTTTAAAAGTAGATCCTGTTACAAATTGTTTTATTTGCGTAGGGATCGAGTTAGGAAATTGGTCATACTAACAAATGGAATTACAGAACAAAATGAGATTTCATTCATCGTTTTTTTTTTTTTTTAAAGTTGTCCTTAGTTGGTTACTGATGTCTATGTTATGAAAGCCGGATAATTGTATTACGAGGCGGTTTTTAATGAATTGCATGTGTAAAACAACTTGGGGGGTGGGGGGGCAAAAATAAAAGCAGCAACACAAATGGATCCTCAGTGTGAAGGCATTTCATTGTACAGCTGAACCCCTTCTGTAAAAAAATGTCACATCTGATATATATAGCATTACGATAACAACTGATGGTAACATACTTGCTTGATTGTGGTATAAACTACATAATACTTCCCCTTTTAGGCATTTTCTGTAATGCTCAAAGTTGAATTTAACCTCCAGTGCAGCCATACATTCTGAATAACTAGACATATGAGCTCAACAATAAATATATTTATTGGTTTTAGTGCTTTTGTTGTCCGTCACTATCGTTTGCGGATGTAGCTTGTGCATCAGATTTACAGGCATATCAGAAATATACAAACAGAAAGGTTACACCTCACAACTTTTGTATGTTAAAGTCACGGCCCTGATATAAAACATTAACATGGTCATAAATGTGTCCAACTGGGATAAGAGTCAGCCGCTCTAAATGTGCGGCAATAGGTTCTCAATTAGAAGAAGTTAGATTGCTACTTGAGGCTGTGACTCAAACAGAAAAGGATTTTCAAAAAAGTTTGGTTTGTTTGACACAGCGCTGTGTGAAATAGAACCGCAGCAACTGAAAATGTAACAATTGTTGCAATTTTGGCCCTCAGTTGAACTGAGTCTACCGGACTATCGGGTGTGAAAACACCCTAAATCACATTATGTATGTAGATCTAGTATTAATGTAAAAATTATTCAAATTAGACTGAAAACATGTTGTCTACCATCCTTTCCCTTAAATACTCTAGGTACGTCTAACATATTGCCCAACCTGTGCATTAAACGGGTGTATAGGCCGTGCAAAGTGCTCACCGATTGGCCACTCTCAGATATCTGAACCAACATTCAGGCCGAAACTTCAAAGGCCTTTGGGTGTTGCCGCGCTGTCCGCCTTTGTGTGTTACTGTGCATCTGAGAAAATTGAAATTGCAGAGCGACAGATTGTGCGGAGAAAGGAACGGCCATAAACGAACCTAGAGCTGAGCTCTCGGAACAGCTGCTGGTGCGATGTGAGGCGTTTCCACCACCCTCGTGACAGATGTGCCGTAAAACCATACGCCGCTTTTAACTTGGCTCAACTAAGCCTGGCTTTATTGTCTTTCTCAGACATAAATTATGTACAGAAGTGCAAAGCGTCATTCCCGCAGACTTAGGTGAAACAATAAAAAGTCAGAACGAAACATAGAGAGATGAGTTGAAGCCAGGCAATGTGGACGAAGCAGTGTAAAAGTGCAGTTATTCTGTGGTTTGAGAGAAGAGAAGCGGAAATCTTCCAGAGGAATTGTTTAGCTCATCACAGCTTTATGTAAATTAGAAGTCTTTTGTTCTGTAAGCCAAATTACTTGCTATCTATGACTTTAACTAGCACATTTTCACAAGTACATAGCACACTTACAGTGCCTTTGTTAAAGTGTTTACATTAGCATCTAGTATTATTACATTTCCTTTCACTTGGCTGCTTTGGCTTTAGTCGTACTCAAGCCTTTATCTCCTTTATCCCACCCACCAAAGTGTTTGAAAGCTGGCTGCTCCACTAACTGGATGGGAGTGCATCCACATGGAGTGCCGTGTCCTGCCATAGGCCCCTGAAAGGCTGACGCCATGGCTGCGGTGGATGCTAATGTGAGATGCTGCAGCATTCGTCATCTGGTATCAGTCAGTCTGTAATTGGAAAAGCCCCAGTGGTTCATTTCAACAGCCCCATGCCCTGTTATAACCCCACCCACACTCTAATGGTGGAAGAGGCGCTGCCGTCCACACGGAGATTCCTGGGATGGAGGGGGGAGAAGAGAATCAAAGCAAGCCACAGGAGGTGGAGTCTGATCTCTTGCTTCCTGTCGCTGTTTTCATGGTGCCCATCTGGTTTCTGGGCTTATTGGGACGGCCACGGTTCCTGAATGCTTCCTAACGTGGTTCTATGTGTACGTGACTGTTTCTTCCACCAGCATCGTAACCCATTCTGTAATAAATCAAACAATCAAAGTTTATTTGCGAAGCACATTTCAGCAACACGAGGCAGTTCAAAAGGCTTTACATCATAAAATCATTAAAACAACATCATAAAAGCACCATACAGTCATCATTTGTGAAAGCTGTAACAAACCTTGCATTTTGTCGAGTGCCAACAACAAAATGATCAGTAGAAATCAGATATGTTGATCAGCTTTCCAGTTGTTATGAATGAAAAGCAACTCTAAACAGGCAGAATTGTAGCCTTGATTTGAAGGAACTCAGTGACAGTATTTTAAAGTCTACTCTCTGAGCTACATGGAGCCAGTGGAAGGACTTTAGAACCGGGGTGATGTGCTTTATCTTCCTGGTTTTAGTGAGAACGTCGGCTGCAGCATTCTAGATAAGCTGCAGCTGGAGGATTGATTTTTATTTTTAGGTAGAACTGTGAGGACAATGTTGCTGAAATCAGTGCAGCTAAAGATGAGTTTCTTTAAGTCTTGGTGAGACATTAGTCCTTTAATCCTGGAAATGCTGGAGGCTGACCTTGTAACTGTCTTTATGTGTTTCTGAAGGTTCAGGTCTGAACACATCTCATGAAGACATGTCTTTGGCGTTTCTTCATGAATACCTCTTAATTATATGCCAGCTGTCTGGAAACCTAGCATTTTCTGCAGTTCATCTTTTGTGGTTCTGTGCCCGTTAGCCCAGATGCCCATCTTTGCGAGATTTGGCTGTGATCTTCCTGCTTCCTGACACTCTTCACATGCCATCCTATTGCCCCATACTGCTCTGTCATGGGCAACTTCTCCTTTTCACTTACGCCACATTCGAGTCACCTCCCATTCCTTATGACTAATTCATACATTTTATACATTTTCAATAATCAGAACATCATTTAAATCACAGACATACATCACATTGTTTCTCAATTATAGATATGATTGTTCAACATCATTCATTACTGATATTTATACCATTCAATTTTCCAGGCATCAAAAATTATATATTGATTGCGTATAATTTTTACTGTCAATAGCCCATAGAACTTAGATCAACGTTGCATCATTACAATTTTGCCATAATTACAATTACTTCTGCTTAAACACGGGAAGAAAGAGAAGACAGCATGAGACAAAGCAGCTTAACAGCACCTCACCGCTAGTTGAAGTTTTATCCTGTTAGATGCAGATGTTTCTTTGTATTATTAATTTTCTAAACTTTTTCTGAAATTTTTATTTTTCTGAAAATCTAATCACTTTTCACTTTTTTATTTGCATGATATTTTTTTCTTTCTCCTGTGGCATGATCCGTACATGATCCGTACCCTCATTTAGCACCTTTAGGGCTAAAACAATCACTGGATTCATCGTAATGAGTCGGTGACTGAAATAATTGTCAATCAATTTAGCAATCGATTCATCGCTCTCTGGAGAGTAAAGACTATCAAACATAAAAGTGAGAGTTTTTCACATGTTGATGTTTGAAGGATTTTTTTTTTTAGCCACAGCTTCATCCTTTGCTACACATGACCAAGTGTTCACAAAAGGATTGAATGTTATGTTGCATTTTAGGCAATTGTTTTTTTGTTTTTATTCAAAAAAGGAATATCATCTCTTATTTACATCTCTTAATGTATTTCTTAAATTGTATAAAGAATTTTAAGTGGTTAAATGAAATATCTGCAGAATTTACAAATATTTTCAGATTAATTGATTAATCATCAGAGTAATTGATTAATCAATTGCTAAAATATTATGTAACTGTAAAAGCGCTACTTTGAATTTTATTAGTTAACTTTTATCAGTAATAATGTATACTACATGCTGTAAGTACTGAGTAAAACCTTGGCAATAAAACTTTGGTATAAAATATGTTTATGAGTGAAATCTAGTAAAAGGAAGTGACAAAATGGCTGGTATAAAAAACAAACTTTCTGTGTTTTTGTATGTGGAAACAGTCTGATACAAAGTGATAGACACTGCAAATGTCTGACATGGTGAAGGGGCCACAAAAATCACCAAAGTGTACTTTGATGTTTGCCTCTTCATTTTTATACGTTTTTTTTTTTTTTTTTTTTTTGTAATCTCTTTAGACATGTGCATGCCTGCTGTTCACGTGCTTGTTCTGTATGTATGTATGCCTATATGTGTGCACTCTTTATAAAAGGAAGCTTGTGGAGCTAATTAAAAGGCCTTGTGTAGGACAGAACCATTCATCTTGGTGATGGGTCCAAGCTGTCACCCCACAGTCCTGTGGGGGAATGAACTGCTGCTTCAGGGATAAAGGCAGCAGCGTGCGCCGCATTTGTCCTTCTCCTGCATCCCGACGTTCACATTAGATGTCAGTCTAGTTTTGAACTTTATTGTGTTATGCTAAAATATTCAAAGGAGTTCTCTTTTTTTCATCTCTTCATTGCCACTATGATGGAAGGAAGTTCCCTCCTCCCTTCAACCGTCTCTCATAAACAGTGACAAGAGCAGCTAATGTTGCTCTTTGATGGACAGATAAAGATATGCAGAAGTCTCCCTTTAGGTTTTCTATGCTCAGCAGGGTTTCTGGATCACAGGGCAATTTTATTATCGGTGATGGACCTGACAAAGACTGCTGGCAATGGAATTTGTAATTGATTTGACTTTTTAGTATGCATATGCTGTCTGCACCTCCTTTGGCCTCTGTTGCACGGCTCCTGCCCCAGCTCAATAGATGAAACCAGGCTCTCCGCTCATCACCACCACAGGAGGCCCAGTGCTGCTGGCAAGACACTCCGAGGTAAATCACATCAATCTGAGCTCAATGTTTCCACTTGTAGCAACGTCTAGGTTGACTGAAAGTTACTTATTTCCATGGATGGACGAATGCGGTCTCTTTTATTGATTATGGATGATTAGAATTGATCGAGTACTTCTGACCTGAATAGTATTATCTGTGACTAAAAGGTGGACCTGCAGCTAAATTTAAAAAGGTTTGCATTTCTTTATTTTCTCCATTAGCCATCACAGAGAGCAGTCTGTGTTACACAGCTCTGCAGTAGAACAGGTTTTAACTAGTATTTTTAAACAAAGACAACATAACTACAAAGTTGGTATTCTAAACATTCTGTATTAGTGCTTAGCATGGTTAGCATTAATAACTGAAAAAACATTTTCAATGTGTATTTCATGTAGAAAAACGGAGAATTCTTAAAGTATGCTAAAGGGGCTAGCTTGGTCGGGCCGAAATTAAACAGTCAACTTTCGGTCACGTGGTTGTGACCACCACGTGCGCACACCCTTCAAGGTCAACACCTGTGAAGAAGCCCCTCCCACTGCTGTGTATACCTCGTAGTGTTTTGTCATATGTGTGGTTTAATAAAGTAAGTACAATCATGGCAGAAAGGAACGATTATTAAAAATGAACAAGTTTGGAGGAAGAGGAAAAGAAAAGGATTGACAAGCTGAAACACCAGAACCAAGCGTTTTGGTCCAACAGTATGTACGTTCACCTCGAAGCTACCCATCCTGCTCTCTGGCTGAAAAAAATGGCTTCTGGGAGTTGAGTAGTTGGGTTTGTTTTTGGTATAAACAAAACACACTCACAAAGTTCTTACCAATTACACAATAGTTTCGAATGAAGAGAGGAATGGAAAGTTTTCCAAGAGAGGGTTGTGATGAGATGTGAGGCTGCTGACAAAATGACGCAATTTTCATAGCTGTGACGTTGAAAACCAATTAACTCTTCACTGAAATTAAGTATCTGCCTAAATAAACAGCTGGCATGCCTCTACAGAAAAAGACTGGCTTTCAAGAGGCAGCTTACTCCTTACTGGTGCTGAAAGTTTAACGTTGAGTCTTCTTCCTTCAGTAAAAACTTCCACACTGAAAAATGTTGGGTTACACAACCTGTCAGCGGATATCTACCAGGAAAAAAAATGTATTTCTCAACTGCATTCCCTCTTCACCAGATATAGTTTTGCAGACTATATATTGGTAAATGATTTTCATATAAATATCTTTCACGAGAACTTAATGAATAAATGAGTGACAAACTTTTAAGCAGCAGCAAGCATAAAGAACATAATTCTAACAAGACCAACACTCAATGTAATATGCAACCAAATTAAATACTTTAACTAAGCAAGAACAGTTTGAATAATAAGGAAGTGGAGCAGGCAGAAGTGACTGTTTCTTAAAATCCCACTCCTATTTAACTGACTCTATATACACATGATATACACACACACACACATATATATATATATATATATATATATATATATATGTGAGACCATGATGTCTTATAGATATTTATCTAATTATAAAACTATAAAAACTTTGAAAACATTGGTGGATGTTAGTTGAGTCTTGACTGTGAAAAGCTTCACGGCGGTATCCTGTCCTGGTAGTGAAGGTAGATTAACCTGCACAGCCTGACCTGTAACTCATCCCCTCTATTACAGGTGGATAAGTGAGATGTTTGCTTATTTAAAGTGACTTGTATTATGACTAATAGCTCTCTCCATGCATGACAAGGTCACCCTGGGTCTGTGTGCCATTCACCCTGAAGCGCTCACCCACCGAGCTGCACTACCACTTTTCCCTACTGCTGTTTCTCCATTCGAGATAAAATTACAATAATTACCTCTTCTTAAAGGTTCTGGCACAAAGAGCACTGTCTAAATCCCCCAGCACCACTTCGGAACCACGAGCTGCAGAATGTACCTAAATTTTGAATAGAAAGCCAAGATCTTTTGCATTATTTCCCCCTCTCGTTGGTAAGTGCGGTTTTAAAAGATTAGAAACGACGCAGGGTGGAAACAGCGTGTCTGGTTTTGTCCATGGATTGCAAACAATGCCTGTGTGACCACTGAGGTTTTCACTCTGGAAACCCTGTTTGTTTTTCTTGGCCTGTGTGTACATGTGCATGTGCCACGGAGCACCTGCCGAGCACGTAAACACAACACGGGTGTGATTTTTGTTTGTAAAGGAAGGGGTCAGTCCCTGAAGGAGTCTGTTCCACTGAGACACAGAAGGGTGCATAGGGGTCACGGGAGAGGGTGCGGAGGCAAGGGCCCTCACCTCCATGTGAACCTTAAACTACTGCCAGGAAAACTGAGAGGGAGATAGGGGGTCGAGACTTGAGCTTGAACATACGTCTGCAGGGCTTCTAGAAATGATAGGGATTTCCTCTGCCTTTCTGAGCACGTCTCGCTCTCTAAGCCCTTATCTTCTGTCTGTCTGGCTGCTGTCTTGAAGAAGGTACGTACCTTCCAAGTACCCTTTATCACATCCATACCTGGAAGAAGTAATAACAGAAATTGAGAATAAAGTCAAGAGGTCATAGAGTAGTAGCAGTTGGCAAGGTTTCTCTCAAATTTTTTGTCATTCAAAAGGGATGTTGGATGTTAAAAATACCATCATGAAACTAGGAAAAGGTTGTTTTTTTCCATTAATGTCTTTTTCACACTTTCTTTTTCAACTCTATAGTAGAAACATAGTCAAGTAGAAACCCTTTCCATCAACAAATCTTAAAACCACATTCCTAAATAAAATGTGTCGACAAAAGTGCTTCCTCTACGATGGAGAATGTCTGTATTGTATCTAATGAACTGTTCAGAGTGTGAAATGTGTGTGAGAGGTTTTAATGGAGGGAAGCAGCATGAATCTCTCTGCGGGGTTAGCCCAATGTCGACAGCGCAGAGATATGGGCCTCGGTGGTGTGTGCTGCTGGGTGATGGATGGACACAGCTGGGGTTAGAGCGGGGTCACCGTTTGTTTTGTTGTGTTTAGGTGGAGATGTTTGCCGCACTTCATCACCATGCCTCAAAGTCAGAACGGCGGACCCCTCCACTCACCCACTGCCCCAACAACTCACACATCCACAAACACACTTAGAACGCCGTACACACACTCCCAGATAAAATGGGACATGTTGAAAGATACTTAATCACCATCTTCAGGTAATGTGTGAAGGATTGTTGTTCCTGGTAACTAATTGGTTCCTCCTTGTTGCAGTTGGCTGCAAAGCAATGGCGCGCCGCCTCAGTAGTCTTGTCTCTTCATCCATCATCGCAGGGATTATTGAGATTCTTCATCGTCCAACGTCCTCATGTTATTTTGGGCTGTAATGTTTTAGTGAAATCAAGTCTCCTGGGCATACAAAACACACATTGCTGTAAGTGATGTGAGAGGCTGTAAACAGAGTAGAACAATCCTTTTTTCCTGCTGATCTGCTGTGCAATCAGTAGGCTGTGGATGGTGACTTTGTGACCATCTCTATCTTTACTTGTAGCATATGATGATCAGTTATCATCAGTGTCTAAAATGTATAGCCCAAAATAATAAAACAGAACAAATTTGCTGCAGAACAGATGTCTGTGATGACTTGTTCTGTTTCCTTTTCTCTACTTGAAGTCTTTCTCGCTCTCCTGACGCATGAATGAATTCTTTCCATGTCATGACATGAGACATTTCTATTTAAAAGTTTCTGCATTCAGCGATGATGAGGGCAGGGCAATTATGGCTGAAAAATGTATTGTGACATAAGCATTTCATGTCAGTCGGATATCCAAATTACTTCCAAACTGATGATGCGACCTTTCCTCTTTTATCCTCTTGAGCTGTGTACTCATTTTCTCCTTTCACCCCAGCCTGCTCATTTTTATTTTAAGCAGTCATGAGGCACGGTGGCGAACAAGAAACTGCTCCCACAAACTCAGACGTACTGTGTGTATTCTGTGGAATTCGCTGACTCTGCGCACCGTCCGCAAACGGTTGAGATTTCACATTCCAGGGTACTGATTGCCTACATTTTGTTGTAGCAAATTCCTTCATTTCCCAGAATCCAAATGGACACTTTCAAGTATGATGAGCTAGTTGGGCGTCTAGCAGTGCACAGAGAGTTACCAACTTGGTGCCACATCGGAACATTTTGATGTGATTTTTGTTTCCTGCCAACCATTTTTCTTATACATGTCAGTGCTTCCTAAAAATTGACTTTTGACAAGTCCATCATTCTTCTGCATTGAGTCTACCTTGTGTCTGTGTGGACCTCCGAAGAGTGAAGTACCCCCAACTATGTTGGATACAACATCAAACTGCTGCTGCGAACAAGCTTACCAAGTTAGTTGATGCCACCGACTTTGCTTAGCTATGCCATGAGAAGTTGAGTGGTTAAAACCTTTCCTCTGCCTACACCCCCCAGAATTCTGCGAAGTTCTGGATTGTAGTCCTGCAAAAATTATTAACATTCTATCAGATGTATTTTCTATTGATATTGATCACATATCTATTGCATTATTATTGTTTTACCACTCAACCTTGTGGTAACAGTGGTAGTTCCTGCTTACTGATTGGAAGAAGATCAGATTTTTCTGGATCTGACCAGAAGATTACTGGTTGAATAAGCCAAAAATCAGAGCATCCCAGTAATCTCTAGTTATTTACAATAGTCTACTTTCCTTTTCGCATGGAAATATAGTTCCTTTCTCTGCAGTTGTGCTCTCTGTATTTCTGACAGCTTTCACCAGAGTTGGGTCTGTTACAGTTAGCACCCTGGCCAACCCTCTGTTATGCCGCCTCCTAGACACTTTGAATTGATAGAATGAAACTGTGAAGTGCAACAAAATGCAATGCATTCCCTCAGAAACCACCTAAGCTAGTCTTCCTATTCTCAACAGAAACCTGGGAATGCCTAATCAAAACTACAAGACACCAACACATTTGAAATGTGATGGCACATCCATAAAAGCAAAAAAAAAACATGTCCAAGCCACAATTAACAGATTATTTTTTATCTGCTGTGTGTACTCCCCGCTGCCCTGGGCATCTGCCCATATGGCCCGTATTAACAGTTGCCCCTGGCTATTGTTGAAATGTGTTACTTATTTAAGCTGAGCTGGTAATTACTCAGCAGTCACTGAGTTATTCAGAAATTAGGTTTCAGATAGAGCGAGGAAGCACTACTTTACTCATTGTAACCATGTATTCCCTGTTACCTTTTCTCTATTCTGCCAACCGTTTTTTGTTTTTTTAACCATTATATTGCACTAAAACTTTAAGTGAATGACTCAAGTGTGCCTCCCTTTTTCCTACCCAGGTGGCCCACTCATCTTTACTGTCGCCCCATGTGGGAGCATGTCAGCTGCAGTTGTAATGAAGCTCAATGGAAAAGCTTTCACTTGGAACAAGGGAGATCACTTGGCCATGTACTCACTTTCACACCAGACAGACCCCAAATAAACTCAGTATACGTTAGCAGTGGTCCCCTGCAAGCCCTGTCACGTTTATCTTTTCGCCTTGATGTGGCATGGCTTGACTCCAACAAGTCAGCTATCGAGAATTATCATATAAAGTGTGTTTAGGACACATTTGAATTTGATATGCCAGTATAGTTATGCAGCAGTAAAGGCGAGTGATGTTTAACAGAGGAGTGAAACAATACAGGAAAAATTTTCAACCTCTTATTTGCAGTTCTTCTTTCTAAATTTGGATGATTTATTTTATATATAGTTTGATCCATCAGTCTTAGCTTTTCCAGATTTTTATTTGGGAACAATTAGAAATACACACTCACACATATATTTCTTACACTTCATGCTATTAGTGGTTATTAATTATGTTCTTATATTAGGAGCAGAGGTTACATCCCAATGAGTGAGAGACCAGTCTTTGTACAAAAGATGAAATGTTTTGAGTTGACATTTTAAGCTGCTTTTACCATTATCATTTTGGTAATTAGCATGATTAGTGTTCTTAAGAATACTAATTATAAATATCTGCAGACTAAAACCTTTAACTGATAAAATTCAATAAAGGCTGTCAATGTTTCCAAATCCAGCAAAGTCCTTTATAGATATAGTTTTCAGGTTGAGAGTTCAGAACAAACGAACACTGCTTTGCTGTAATACAGCCAAATAGTATCTGCTGAGGCTAGCTTCAGATTAGTTTACTTCTTTACCAGTTTGACAGAATGTCAGGTTAGAATAGATGATTTCTTTTTACACCGGAAAAACTCTGTTACAAAACCACCAAAACTGCCAAAGGACAGCACAGTGAAGGAGGTACATGGCACCTGCCCAATGTTAGCTTCCATGTTTTAGCACCTTGACTGAAGACATTCTTCTGTAGAAAACACGACCTTCTTCTTTGAAGGTTCTTACAGAGTTCTACTTCCTCTGAGTTCATCTTTAATGCTGGAATAAAACCTAACATCGGGTCTTCTTCCCTGAGTAACAACTTACACAGCAAAGAGTAGCGTTGCTAGCGCAAACTAGCAACACTCAGAAATGGTTTTGATTTTTAGGGAGACCAGTAGATTCCTAGCCTGGTTAAAAACCGCTTCGCTTCATACAGAGGGTCCAGATGCTGGGCTATTGAGAAACGATTGCCTGTTGGGGGCTTGGAGTCTGTTGAAGTTTAAAATTTAACCCATCAGTAACGTTTGGCCGTGATAAATGTAATACGCCAATTTGATGCTATGAAGCTTACAGGGAAACAGCCACTCAGAAGAGAGAAGGGCCGAGTCCAGCAAGATTTCTGTTAATGCTCATTCAATATTTTGATAAGTGAGCTCATCCAAGCATCTTCTTTAGTGGCTCAAATTGAAACAATAGTACAGCTTAGTACTTCAGTAATACTACTACTACTAATAATAGTAATAATTAGTATTATTGCTATCTTAAAACTAATTATTGTATTATTGTAATGTGCCTGAATTTCTAAACACATAACAGGAATAAAATAAAATTACAAACAGAACAAAACCATAAAAGGACGACATTTAAATACATAGCACATAAAACAGCTACTGCAAACATTCTCCTGCAAATTAAAGCCACATTCTTGGTTTTATTATTCAGTTTACCTTTTCAATATGTTCAATTGCTGAATCTCTGTGAATGTATTCAAAGTGGCAGATGTTTAGTATTTTGGGGGAGTTTTTGCATAGTTTTTTAGAAGAATTAAAGCGTTGCCATCAGACGTTTCCTTCGGGATGGGGGTGCTCTACAAAGCAGCCCTCCATCTGACAGAAATTTCGGCGATTCTGAAAATTCTTATGTCACATGGAAGGAACGGGGGAGAGGAGACTGAAAATACAACGCACGAAGAGAAGTCTGCAACTAACACAAATGTACTCGCATCAAAGCGAATGTCTCTCCTCTGCCACTGTCTTTTCATCTTTTGTATATCTTCTCTAACAAAACACCTCTTTGAGGCTTCATTCTCCACCAGATATGTTGGTGATAATTAGGTTTACAATGAAAGAGCCCCAGACATTTGGTGATGCCCCCCGACCCCCTTCTTTTAAACATTTCTTTTTCAAGGGTAACTTTGAGGAACTTTCGTTTTCTTGAGGGTTTGGGGGGAAACAGTACCTGTCTGTGAGTATTTCATTTGTCTTCTCCCTCTCTCTTTCTATAACTCTCTTGTCTTTCTGCAGCTTGTCTGTGCCTACTTATTTTAAAGCTTTGGTATGTCATTACCTGGAACGGAGGTGGGTTCCCGGTGTGCTTTGCGCCATTTAGTTTTCCTCGCTTCTTCTCTTTTTCTACGCTGCCTTCAGAACCGCTTTTTTTTTTTGCCAGACGTGCACATTTCCCTCTCTGCCTCTGGTCTTATGTTAGCATTCTCTTTACTCTCCACTGCACTCTCAGTGAGGCAAGAAGACGCAGCTGCAAGCGAGTCCTATTTACACCTGGCTCTGTTCTGTTCGCTGCAAACAGTTGCATAGCATGAACCTCGTTACATGAAAAGCAGCAGTTAATGCTCTGCAGACTGGAAGAGCATTCCCTCGCACACTTAAATAAGATCCACACTTCATGCAGGCGTGGCTTCCCACTTATGGAGCAGTAGGGCATAATTACTATGTAGATAATGACTACTTTATTAATTACAAGGCATATCCAGCATGCTGTACTTGCAGTTATGAATTAAAGTGGGCATTGGAAGCTCATGGCTGCTCCTCCAAAGTTTATGTCCTTGTCTGAAGACGAGAGTTCACTTAGTGTCGCTGTGTATGTTCTTTTCCGCTCTTGGTGGCCAAATGTTCTCTTAAAAAGTTCCTAAATATGGTTGGCTTTGATGTTCGGGAATGAACTAATGTTTGAATGCTGTTGAAAGTGAGCCAGGCGCTTGCGAGTCAGGATGTTTTTTTCGTGCGACACAATAACCATAGGTTTCATTAGCTAACGTTGCTTTTTCATGGTACGTTCTTTACCGTTTTCTATGCTATTCATAGTGAAGCCAGGGTGCGTTTGTGTCTAGCTCTGCTTGAGGACATTTAACTAGATTCAGGGCTTAGATTGTAAAAAAAGAAAAAGAAAATAAAAAGAAAATCCAATCAGCTACTGTGTTTGTCATTACTGTGTTCCCCTGACACACATCTGATAGCTCTTGTAGTTTTGCATAGCTTGTTAAAACTTGCAGTAAGTAGGATTGAAAAAAAAATATCTGAGTACACAAAACTGACAACAAAAAGGCAGTGGGGATTAGCTTTTGTATCAGCCGTGGAGTACGTAGGAGCTTCAGTAGCTGTAATATCTTATGTAATTAATTTGTGGTTTAGTATGACTCCTTAAAGCAAGTCTTTAAAATAAATGTAAAATACAACAATCAAGAATTATGAGCCTGGCTGCAACTGAAACAGATAAGTTATATAAAAAAGACTTATTCAGCTATATGTTTTTTCTTTTTTTTTTAAATATCTTAAACATAGAAATAAAAAAGTGAGCACAAGACGGCCAAGAGCTCGGCCAAAAGATGGTTTTATCTCCAGACATCAATCATCCACGCATGAAATACTGCAGGAAGTACCTTTGGTCTGTTTGTTTGGTTCGGAAGAAAAGCAGACTTTATTTTATTTGCTTGGTGTGGTTTGCTTTCTCACTGCGCTTTTTTTTTTACAAGTGAATGGTGCCTTGTAAACAAACCCGGTGACGATCATCGCTCCCATTGGACGGAAATGATGCGGACAGGACAGAGAACAGACCTAGAAAGAACAAACTTTGCAAATTCCTGCTTGCTGCATTTCTGTTGTGCACATTTACGCCACAGATATTACAACTGCAACGACACTTTGAAGGTCAAAAGCAAAGTAGTTTTCTGTGGGTCATTTAGTTTGCTGTGGGTCATGTTCTCATCCACAACAAAAAGGCACCAGCGCTGCTAAGCAGAAAACAGCTGATCAGGTACGATTTCAGCACAATCCCTACATGCAGGAGTAGCGTTAGCAACACTGAAGGGCTCATTTCTACTGTGTTGCCCAGCAGCGGTAGCTTGGGAAGTCCAAAAAGACATATATTTCCTATCTGGATCAATAAAGGAAACAAACTCTGGTATGTGTGTCAGGTGTGAATGTCTGCCCTTACAAACGGGTATCTTATGGAGGTATCGAGAAGGACTACAGTGAGCCTTGCCTGCTTGCAAGGTTTCTCAACAAAGTGTGAAACCGTTGTGCTCCAGTTCTGACCAGCAGTTCTACCTTAACGTCTAGAGTTGTCATGTCTCCCTTATCTCCTAACTGTGTTAGCAGAACATTTATACTAATATATCAGGAAGCCATTCAGTGATTGTGAAAGTCAAACTTTTCTACACAAATAATTAAAATATTAAAGCATTGTCCCGAGGATCCCTGGTCAATTAATGTAAACTTGGTAATTCCATCTGTGGTTGTTTTTTATGGTTAGTTGACCATAAAAAGTATCTTTAAGCTAGTGGTTCTCATGTAGAAGATGGAAGAAAAGTAAAAATACTAGGATGCAGTCAAATATTCATTCCTTTGGCTCAGACACAAGGAAAAGGTTAATTTTAAGTAAAAAGACATTTCTTTCATGACAAACTCCATGCTCATAAACAACACCCACACTTAGTTCTGTGGTCTGGCTGTGGAATCCTTGTAGTCATGACATGTGATCCAAGTATTTATTTCTCAGTTTTTATAAAAAAAAATACTGAACCTGCTTTGAAAAACAAAAACAAATTCGATTTACTTTCTAGTAATACTTTTAAAGGCAAAAAACCCCAAAACATTTCTGTGTAATCTCATAGGAATGACATGAATAAGAACTTCAGCTGCTATCATCTTTCATTTCTTTTAGCCAGATGAGAAGCAGTGAGGTTATTCTCCTCCTTCCTGTTAGGGTATTAAATTCTGCATTGTGATGGTGCACACACATACACACACAAAGACACTCCATCAAAAAGAATTTCTGTCACCCACTGTTGTCGTCCGTTGCTCAGGAAGGAAAAAGTAATTATTGATTGTGGTCACCCACAGATTACAATCAAAAAGACAAAATGCCCAAGGTCTTCCTTGAGCTCCAGAGTGCGCACCACAAATGCTCGGCTATAACATTGTCCGTACAGATGGCATACCGCAGTTTTTCCTATTCTCCTTCCTCTGACAATACATCTTCTTGATAATGTAGTGTCCTTTGAGTTCCAGGGAAGAATCCAGAATTATTAGAGCTATTTGTTTCTGCATAAATCAAGTGGCATAGGATGATGAATGGCTGGGTGAATGCTTCATGTGGCTATTTATTACAGCGTAGCATCAGATTGATTTATACTTAATGAGCTTTCAGAGTTTGCACCAATTTTTATTGATGTCTTCATTTGATATCCACATCAACACACTAAACAAACTGTGCTCCTCTAATAATTTACCAAGGACCCATCTGTGGCCCTGCAATAATTCAAGTCTTTATATGGGTGGCTTAAAATGGAAAGTGCTCATTAATGGTACTTTTCTATTACATTATTCAGACTATTAAGTAGAAATACATTCGGTTTAATGGCTTCTGGTGTGTAAAAAAAACATGTTATCTTGTTCTAGCACAGCTGACACGGACAATAGACGTAGAGGAAGTATTAGAAGGAACATGTGAAGCTGCGTTTGGAAGGTGGTCGCATGTCTTTTATATTGTGTGAAATTAGCAGTTAAAGTAATTCTACACACAAAACAAACTTTCAAAAATGAAGTTAAAACATTAACTTTACTTATTCTACTGTACCTACAGTTAAAGTTAACATTAAAGTTTTCATTTTCCGGTTTGCACAATATCTGCATGTGATCTACTATTACTATATTAACTAGACCTAACACCATTATCAGGAGCCGATGGGTTTAGCTCTTGCTGATATAGTAATTTCAAACGACTTGGAGGAGTGGTTGCTGAAAGTGACAATAAAGCATGTTTATAAATTGAATATATTTGAGAAATGCTAACGATGCTAACGAGACACGCTTTCTTGTTTTGCGTTGGGATTTCCGCACAAGCGCCAGTTATGTCGGCCAACTCTCTCCTCTTCCTCATTACATCATTTCTACATTACCTCCTATTTCAATTTGCTCCTGTTCAAACTGAAAGACCTGAACATTAGTCAACCTGCAAAAATGACTGCTTTGGCTGGACAGAGCTAGCTTCGTAGCATCTCACACAGGTTAACTACCAAGAAGCATTGCAGCATAAACAACATGGTGATGTCTGTATGGCAATATTTTATTGAAATTTACAAAAGAAGTAAAAAAAATGAACCAGCCTATAGTATTTTTGCTGTAATAATTGTTTCTCAGATAAAATAAACTAAACATTAACCCCTTTAACTGTGAGATTTCCTAATTGTGACAGACATTTCCAAATACAACATGCATTGGGAGACCCAAAAAAAGTATTTTTTTTTTATTTTTTTTATTGCAACTGGCCAATAAAGCAGAAAAAGCATCCTTTAACAATCCTGGACTTTTATTTCAGATAGTTCTGAAATTGCTCTTTGGTATGCCATGGCGATCTGCTTTAGAGAATCGTGATCAATTTGATGAGTAATGATGCAGCTTGCTCCTTTGGTTAAATCGTGTTGTTTTGCCCTAGGCTTTCTGTCTAAGATCATTTTTGGACCATATGGAACAATATTTCCATGTGGTAATATGGAAATATTACCATAGGAATTCCTACAATATGTACTCCTGTTTCATTGTGACTTTAGAAATGATAAATTCTTAGATATTTAAAGTGAGACAGTATTTTCTTTTTTGTTTAATTTTTTGTTTCGTTCATGACAAAGCCTTTGCAGCTATGGCCACCCTATATTAAGAAAATTTTCTTTAGTGACATTCATCCTGATTACTGCAATGATAATGTTTGTGCTTAACCTACATTTTCCTCATTTCTCTTTCTTTTCCATCATCGTGATTTCCTTGCCAGACTTAAATTCTAAATCGGCTCGGGGCAGCAGGCACACTGGTCTCTCATTGAGGATTCTCGTAAAGTCTGATGAAGCACCGAGACCCCTCCGATAGGTCAGCTTCTGCGCCCTTTTGACCTTTGTCTGCTTAACTCCAAATTATGATGTATTAAAGCACAAAGAACTACTAATGGCTGTGCAAGTATTAAACATCTGCCGTTCCCCTTGATCAAAGGGCCATTTAGACCGGGACGTTAAATATGCTTGCAGGAAGTAGTGGTGAGTAAAAGAGGTCAAAAGTCAAGGCGAGCGTGTGAAGTGGACCTGTGGCTAATTATTGGCTTATGAGGGTCTTTGTACTGGGAGCCAGCTGTAAGACTGGAGTGCTATAGTCTTTAATATCCTGTGTGTAGCCCTCTAAAGGTTTTCTCTGTATCTTTCAGAAGCATTCCTGCTAGACAGAAACAGTTTCAGCCTCTTTGATGATGATTGCGCATGTCCTTTGGTCTTCGAAGCAGATGATAATCTGCCATGCAGGTGCTTTTAGACACAAAATGCCATGCTCTTGATTGCAGCAAAGACCGTTTTCCGTCATCACTCCATGTGATAGAGCAGCTTCCAGGCTTTTTCTTTTTTTTTTTTTTTTTTTTTTTTTTCTTTGAGTGTTCATTGTCTCAAGTTTGGAGTTGCGGCTTCATTCCTGTGGTGTCAGAAATTATACAGCTGGTCTGAAACGACGGGATCAGCTGTTAGGACTTGACTTGGCTGCCGAGTGTCATGCTGTTTGCCTCAAAACCCCTCAATTTACCGAAACTTAAATGAGACACTGAGAAGTCACCAGACATTCCTGAAGTGATTGAACGATCATTCTGCATTGAAAGGACGTAAAGACAAGAGACAGAGCTACCAAATTTAACAAGTTTAAAGCTAGAGCAAAGGTCTACGGGTTCCTATAAACATTGCCAGTGATTGCTGGAATTTAAGGTCTTCCGAGAAGTGAGGTGTTATAAATACCATGGTTTTAAGTGATTTTCTTTAGTAGGTTTTTTTTTTTTGGTTGAAAGCCTAAGTTAGTTGAACTAACTTTTATTACACTCTTTAAAATTATGAGTGCATGGTAACCGTTCACTAAATAAATCTTTCTCAGTACATGCAGGTTAAGTGGTTGTCTAATGAATTCCACATTTGCCAAGACGCTAAGTAAACTGAATCTACAAATACAAAACCTGACAAGTTTAAATATCTAAAACTTGAGGAGCTTTTAAACAGCTTAAATACTGTTTGGTTAAGCAACACGTTATGTTCTGAAAGTCAGTGAGTCATCGGTGTTTGCAATTTGCAAGTAATGGTGGGTAATTCTGAATTGCTGTAATTATTTTCTCTCCTCCAGAGGGTTTTAGTTAATTGCTGTCTTAGGGTCTTTGTTTTTAACCCTGGATGCACCAAAAAATCACCAATATCCTGCTTGATGAAGTCAAGTATTAGTTGTAGATATAATATTGGGGATAAAAGTAGCATTTATTGTATTGTTAAACTTTACAGTGAAAAATTACTTGGGATTTATTTTATCACAACAATAAATTCAAATTATTGATATTTTAAAATCCCCCAAAGCTAGGAGTGTTGTTGCATTTACTATTTTCTCCAATAAAGCATCAACGTATATCAATGAATTCAGAAACATGATTAAAAGCAGTAACCATGTGTCGTTTAGCGGTAAAAAGTACACAGTTTTTATGTAGCTGGTATCCAAAGGAACCTTTTTCAAAATTAGTTTTTTTTTTTTTTTTTTGAGAGCATAGATTTTTACTTGTGAAGCTTTTTTATTGAAGTTGCAAATTCTCTATAAGCATTTTTATCTTAATAAATAACACAAAATAGCTATAAAATTTTAAATCTATATCATTCATCCCTATTTACCAGTTAGTATGAAACAAACAGACGTCGCAATTTGGAAATTTTGTAGATTTTCTTGGTCATTTTATCCTTTCCATACGTACGTCACAGTGCTGAAAAAAACAAATGACAAAACAAGGACATATATAGATAAACCATATTAATGTTACTGCCAATGACAATAACACAAACTGTAGACTGAATAAAGTGTAGTGGGAAACACAAACTCATTATACCTTAACTCTGTTGTACATAAAGCATCATCAACTGCAAATCAAATGGCAACGCTCCAAAATAGCATTTCAATTCTAGGAACTTTAAGCATGACCTTACACTGTTAGTATGGAGTTGTGCATTTCTTTTTTTCCCCCCCAAAACGGTAAATTGCAAAGCTTTCTTCTTTTGTTGCATATGTTAAAGTCTACCTAGTGTACCAGAAATGGAGAGGCTTCCTTTATTGTTTTTCAGAGTAAAACAAACTACCAATTATTGTTCAAATGTGTCTTCTTTACTTTTAGCAGGTCAATTGAGTATTTATTTAAACTCTAGCTGAAAATGTGTTGTTTCTAAACAGTATTTCTACTCCTGCTCATTCTGTCAGTAGGTCTATAAGAGCTGTGTTTTTGTCCGGTTGTCTGTCTGTTTCTGTGGGTCTTTGACAGCACTCTCTCTCTCCCCTTTTCCTCTAATTGGCCAGCTTCCCTCTCTGCTTGCATGCTAGATAATTGGACATGCAACCCCAACCTTCGCCTCCCAATCATCGCCTCTCTCTCCCCCCACCTCGCCCTCCGTTAGCATTCCTTATACTTCTCATCCCAGTGTGAGTCTCTCGGCGGACCCATCTTTGACCAGTGGATCAAAGAGAATATACAATCCGGGCCCGTCCAAACACATTTCAGCTCAAGCCGCTTGCCTCGCCTCGCTCACAATCCCAAATATCGCCGCGGCGTGAAATGAATTTTCATATCCAGTACAGTATATTTTCTCTCTCTACCACCTGAACCTCCAGAGACAAAGCATAGCATCTCCTCTTGCAGAACATGGAGGAGGAGGTAATTTATTTTGGTGGGTGGGGGGAAGTTGATGAAATTATTCATGAGCTGTTCAATATCGAAATACTCCACTCTGCTCTGGCCCTTAATAATTCATGCTTAACACTCGTCTTCATTGGTATAGAAGCCAGAAGACCCATTTGTCATTATAGCATGTCTAGTTCTAACTAGTACCCAGCCTTATTGTTGGTCGGCAGGGTTTAACAGGAGGTGGGGAACAACGCTAGGAGGCGGGTGGTGTTGTCACTCTAATGAAACCCCCTCTCTTATCATCTCTAGGATGGAGGCAGCTTGACTGAGAGAGAAAAAAGAAATCGGAGTTCTTGACCTTTTGTCAAAGGACCACTGGCTTCTGGTTGAGTGATGGTGTCAGTTGCTAGTGTAAAACACCTCTATTAGGAATGCTTGGCATGCTTCAGCGCCTCTAATTATGAAGAATACAAAACAACAGTCAGGAAAAGAGATAGGTGGTCACCTTTGAGTCAGCTGCACTGCAGGCTTACTCTCAACAGCTACTGTGAATACCTGGCAAGGCGTTCTTACGCTGAGTACTCTTCCCTTATACATGTATGCATGACAATCTCTTGCTCTTATTCTAGGGATTCTTTGTTCAGAGTGTTTGTGCGTGGTAGAAACCTGCAGAGAAGATTTGACAGCTAAATACTGCAGTTGAGGCTTTGCTACACGAGCAGCAGGCAAGGAAGAGTTTATATTCTCCCCACATTTACGATCACCGAGAGAAAGACGGGGAGAGTTCAGACAAGCCTTGGAATCTGGGAAAACAGCAAGTAAATAAAAAAAGTGAAAATACCGTACCCAGAGAGATATAACTCAACATTTGTTTTTTCCTCCAAAATGGTCGGTGATGAAAGCCAGATGTTTGCAGTGTGTTGTCATCCCCATAAGGCGCCCTCGTAACGTTATCAGACGATGTGCATAGCTACCAGCCAGAGAGAGGTGAAGGGAAGTTTGGCCGGGAGGAAGAACGGACAGACTGAGAGTGGAGATTTTCTGTGTGATGAAACACGCAACGGGGTTCCTTTTAGGAAAGCTGGACAAATGTTCCCTCCTTTAGGAACAAATAAATGCACCAATAAGAATTTGAGGGTCTATTTTTTTCTATTATTCCAAGTAATTCTCTTTGAGAACTGCGACCTTCAAGAACAATGTTTAATATTCACAATTTTTTTATAGATATTAAATAAAAAAAAAAACTGTTACAAAATACATCTTAAACTTTCTTCTATTATCTTAACAATTAGTGATGGGAGCTTTAAAGTAGTAATCATAAAGATTAGTTCCACTGACGCTGATGCTGAAGTACTACCCTAACACTATATTTAGCAGAAGCTAATGCTAATGTGCTAACTTCAATTAAAAACATAGTTGCTCTTGAAAGACTAAAACCCTCGAGTGCTAATTTAATTTTAAACACTATAGTTTACATGTTCTACAAAGCCCTTAAATATATTATTTATGTTTATATCTTGCAGTGTTTTATTTTGTTCCTGCCTGCTTTTTTTTTTTTTAAAAAAGACGTTCTTTGGGAAAAATACAACTTATCTGGGTTCATAATAAGAACACCAATATGTCACACTGCTTTAGGAATTGTTAAGAGAACCAACACTTCAGCATCCATGTCGAACTTTATTCAGCTGAAAGTTCTTGAAACAGCCAAGAAATTATCTGGAAAATTTCATTTATGGGATTCTAAGTGCTCTAAGCATTTTCAAAATTAGTAAAAGCGCGAAATGAAAAATTAACTGAGCTATTAGTGGCATACTTGCACCCTAATTACAAGTGGTGGGCTACCACTGGCAGTTAGGACTATTAACAATTTAGCTCCCAAGTAATGTAGGTTGTCAATCTTTGACTCTTCTTCCCTCAACAACAACATCAACACTGAAGAATGTTGTCAGCGAAACATGGTAATACTTAGCTTAGAGTTTAAGTTTATTCTTGAAACTGATTCTGACCAGTAGACCATTTTTCTTTACATGTATAGTTAAAATTACTTTAAAAACATTTTCTTGAAAGATTATCCACTGAAATATCATCATAGCAAAAGATTATGTTGAGAAAATTGTTCCCCATCTTTAATTGCTAAGATATAATTTAAAACATTTAATTTAAAAAGCAATAAAAAAAGAAAACATTAATGTCGTAAAGGTCATATTTGTTATCTCGTTCAGTTTTGCTGTCAGCAGTGCTCATAAAACATCTCTGTTTATTTAATGGCAGTCAAGGATTGTCGTTTCTCACAAAGGAATGTCCTTGTTCCCTCCCAGTGACCTTGAGGGTAATGGAGGAGGTCAGTCCTAGGCAGAAGAGTGAGACTTTTAAAGATGGGATACAAAACAAAAATGGGAGAATAAAACACTCAGGGTTGCTAATGAAAGCAACGTGAAAGGAATTGCAAGGAAACCGAGGGAATATTCAGGATCATGAAATTGATCATTTTTTTGCCTCCTGCTTTGATAGCCTGACATAATAACCTGCCATTGTTTTTCCAGCTCAAAACAAATAGAAGTTTCAGAATCCAGTATTTAATATTTTTGGTAATTGTTGTTATACTTGCATCCGCAGGGCTATTTCCCACTCAAAACTCAGCGGTGATCAGCATGGTGTCACAGGCTGGGGAGCAGAAAGTGGCCTCAAATGAGGTCCAGGTGTGCCCATAATCAATTTCATGGAGCTTGGTTTTGCAAGGCTGCATGCTGAAGGAGACTGTCATAATTGGGCCACCATTTCAGACAGGTCATGGGTTTACTGCACTTTTTTTTTTTCAGGATAAACACACACAAGCACATACATTAATGCAGGGACACTTATCACAGGCCACTGAGCACAAATGAGATGGATTGTTTATGACGTTTCCTCGGTACCCACATGTTTCAAGGGCTCACAGCCTTGTTTATTCATCGTCAACTAAGAGCTGCACAGGAAAACTTTGCTCTTATTAAGGTGACGTTTTCGGTTCCACGAAGAAGAACTTTCAGTAGTTGCTAAATGAGCTGTTCAGGGCTCAAAGGGCAAGAAAAATATTGAGACAAAACTTAAAATTAACCATGCATTGGGATATTTTTGGAGTGTGACCGGAATTGAATGATTTTCATTTTGAGAGTACCTGGGCTGGTGGCCACCTTATCACAACCTTAAATACCCCGTTATTTTATAATCACTGAACGTACCTTAGTGCTGCCTGGTGAAGCTCAGAACAACACTCGTTAGTGTGGCAGTTGTTACTAACTTAAAGTTAGCTATTTTCAGAATCAGTGAGGTGCTTAAAAGAGAAGTTAATTAAAAAGAAGCTACTTTTTTTATTTCATCCCTTTGTCTCTTTTCTGCTTTTGTAGTTCACTTTGGTTGCAACAAAAGAAAAGCAGAATAAACTACAAATTCAAAAGAATCCATGTTGAGTGTGAGTACTTAACCTGGAAATGGTTTGTATGATTTGATTAAACTTACTTTTTTTATTGTAAAATGCACTGAGATGAGATCTGTTGTGAATTGGCGCAATATAGACTAAACTGAATCGAATTCGTTTCAAGGATTTTTACAAGACTTTCCTCTGGGAAACCCAGAGGAAAGTCTCTAAAGAATAGTTAAATGAATTAGGAAACCACCTTAATTGGTTTCCATGAGAACAGAGGAGGATGACAGTTAAAAGGAAAAGAGCAGTGCATAAATACACAACAAATCTAGTAGCGGAAACATTTTTATGCAAACTGTACACACATACACACAAAAGAAAAGAACATGAATTTTACATTCTCTGTCTTTTTTTTTTTTTTCTTGCCTTAATGGTTACGATTGCTTTTTCAAAGTCTGGCAACAATGAACCTCATGGTGAGCCAGTTGTGATGGTAATTCAGTTATTTTTAATGGATACAATTTCAATAATGAACCTGTGGTGGGGGGGGTCCAGACAAATTGCTGTTCACATGGTAAACGTAGATTATATTAAAGTGCGGTGTGGAGGGGTTGTCGTGTCTTGTGAATTAGGGAGGTGTTGTATTTTTTACTGTGGAATTGAAGAACCCTTGTTGTAATTTCCCCCAATTTTTCCTCTTATGTGACGCGAGGGCTTGGCATGCAGCACTGAGGTATGCCACTGTGTGTTAAAATAGCTTGGAATTAGATACTGCTGGGTGAACTGTTTGGCATTTTCACACATTCTGTTGTCTTTATTAGTCACGGTTTTAAATCTGACTCTTTTGGTTGGATTACATAAATGACAGCAGTTCAACAGATGGCTTTGAAAGTTTTGTTCAGCACTGGAGAAGAGCTGATATGCAAGGATCAGGGACTAGTGGTTGATTGATTCCATTTTTATTATTTTTATTCAAAGACCAGAATTATGGTCAATATCAGTTATTTGTCTAGCACTGTTTACTACATGACAGGTATTGAAATGTCAATACTCTGCGGTCAACATTTCAAAATCCTAAATCTTCAAAAGCTCGACAGAATAAAAGAGAGCTGCTTCGCTGTAACACGTTAAGGATTCTTGGTATCAGATGAATTTATCTGCTCCTATTCCTGGTTTAATGAAGCTTCCCCAACACTAGTTTCAATCAACTTCCTTTAGGATTCAAATAGTGTTTGTACCTGGTAAAAAAAGTGGCCTACAAAATACCAAAAACTGTTAAAGAAGAAAATGATTAGGATTAAATTGACAAGAATCTGCTGAAATAAGGTTCTTGTTTGTAGCAGTCTGATGTAAACAGGTGACTTGCCTAATCAAAAAATCCAAGTGGGCTTTCATATCTTCTTACTTTCTGAAAATTTCAAACTTTTAACTTTTTTCTGCAGTAGCAACTAAAGAGTTTCAATTTATGGATCATGGTGGAGTTTAAGGATTGCCTGTTAACTGAATGGAAATACTTGGGTTTACATCTAACCAATCACTGTTTAAGGTTTAAGGTTCACTGCATGAAAAGTGGGATTTTCGACAGCTATTGACACCCGGCGCTGCCGTGCGCTCGGAGATTGAGGGCCATCAGCAATAGTTTTTTGTCAGAAATTGTAGGGAATTGCCAAGAATTGTCAAAAAATGTGTCCATGTTGCCTTATCACCTCCTCCCCTTGGGCCTATGAGAGGCTTTCATATTTAAAAGAAGTTGGTGGGAGCCATGCAAATGCAAATCAACTTTGAGCACTGGCCTTTCTGACTGTCGTTGCTGTTGTAGTTCACCCATTTTACCTTCTGTGCACCACCCAGGTCTGTTTACCAGTTCCAGGACCCGGCAAAACCCCTCAGTGTTATTACCTTGAGAAATAGTGAGATTTGTTTAAGTATAAAACAGGAATTAATGCCGAAAATGCACTTGCCTAATCTGGACTTTGTGATTAAACATTCTCAGTATGTAATAACAAATACTGGCTCAAAACAGCTTGTCTTCCAACATGTACTCCTTCAAATGGAGATGTAAATACATGTTGGTTTTGCAGTGCAATGGGCCAAGCAGTTTAACACAATTTGAGAAGTGTGTAGGTATTGTTCAGTTATAGAAGTCCGCCATGAAGAAGTATGATTGGAGAAATATTCAAACAGTGATCTATCTTATATCTTACAGGTGTGTTAGGAGCACTGAAAAACATAGTTTTGGTTGAATTGATGATATAAAAGCAGAATATACAGGATTACAATAGACTTTTGTTGAACGTGATCTTACTTTGACATTCCACCCCCTCTGTAGATTTATCATTGCATAACTCAGAGGTTCCCAAACTGTGGGGCGCGCCTCCTAGGGGGGTCACCGTGCCATTGCAGGAGGGGGGTGGGAGGGGAGCGGTGTGGATGAATGCAAAAAAAAAACAACGATGGGCGCTGGGTGTGTAGGGGGGGGGGTTGAGTGGATGGAAGAGTATAACAGGGAGTCTCTAAAGATTACTCAACCAACCTCTCAGCCCCCCTTTCTTCCCGCTCAACCAGGCAGCCAGAGTCTAACTTTCCCTATTTGTAATCCATAGGGGGGGCCCAGGAGAAAAAGTTTGTGAACCACTTAACTTAATCAATAAAAAAAAAAACAATAATAATAATAATAATAATAATAACATGTTCCAGAGTATTGTACAAAAAATATTTTTGTGGATAATATTTAAACTAAATGTTTCATGATGGTTTTAATGACCCAGAGTCCGGTCATATTGGAGTAGCAGTATGCATTCTATACCACAATACAGGGCTGAAGAAACTACAGATAACTTATCAGTATTCACTATTCCCTGCTTAACTCTTGAGTTTAAATTGCAGAACAAAATAGTTGAAAGTATGTGATACCTTCTGATAGAGTATAAACATTTTTTTTTATTTATTTTTTTTAAGTTTTGTTGGTTAAGCAATAAATGTAACGCAGACATGATCAATCATATTTATTATATTCTGTATAAACTAAAAAGGAGACAGTTCAAAGTAGAATTGAGTAAATAAACATCTACACAATTAAAAACATTTTAACAATTAATTAAAATAAAAATAAAATATATTGTCACATAATTTTTGAAAAACAAATCTTCAACAATTTATTTTTTGTCAACTTCCATTTCACACTCCAGTCCAGTTGGTGGCAGTAATGCGCTTTTATAGTTGGTCGGCAACCGCCATTAAACTCCAGAAGAAGATCTGCACCGGCGCTAAAGCCAACATGAACGAAAATGTCCGTTTGTTGTGTGAAATGGTGGAAAAAGTACTACCTTACGGAGATACTTTTTCAGGATTTTAAAGCGATGTCCCGGCGGAAAACAACAAATGACACCGCGGCGCTCCAACAAGGCCAAACTCACGGTAAGACAGCTTTTCATAAATGGCGACTCGTCACGTGCAGCACAAACTTCATGTTTGTTTCTTACAGAAAGCGGTCTGTCGTTTTCATAATGCCAAAACAAGTGTAGTGTGAGATTTCTTATTGTGTTTTTTTATTACATCTCATGTTCTGAATTCTTAAAAATATTCGCATCTTATTTTATTTTTTTAGACGTGAAAAATGGCCCAGCCTTAACAGCCAGGCCTCAGACCGCGCTGCCGACGCGCTCTTCCGGAGTCCACGAGGACGAAGTGAAATTCAGTAAGTTATGATTTCACACTTACTGGTGAACACTCACATATTTGTTAGTAAACTGATCTTCCGTTTATTATTTTATTTATTTTATTATAACGCAGTACAGCAAGGCAGAGTGAGTTAAGCAGAAGAGATCGACAACATGGCGGACGTGATCAAGCCGGTATGTTCATTCACTCACTGCGTTGATTGCCGATTGCTCAACGCCTGGTTGTCTTATGCACTAAGTGAAAGAGAATAACTTGAATTTATTTATTTGAATGTATATTTACAATTTTACATTTATTTCCACAGACACTTCACAGTATGGGGGGTCACGTGGGTCTTGATCAGATCTCTTCAGGCACGTTCTGATGTCCGTGATGACAGAGATGCAACTGTGTGTCAGTATCTAATATTTTAGAATGTTTGCGATATTTTATGCTTCAATATTGTTTATATACAAAATGTGATTGTGCTATTTATTTACAATGCACAAAAATGTTTTCCAGCTGCGTCCATGGCCAGTCATCCAGACGATAGTCAAGAAAGAAGCAGGTAAGATTTATTGAATTTAGGGATGTCACGATTCCTTGAATGATTCAAGTATCATGCCTCTGTGTGTGACGAAGGAGCCAAATCCTGTCGCTAACTTGGACACAAAAGCTGTAATGGCTGGACAAAGTGAGAGTTCATCTATTAAAGTGACTGAATATGAATACATAAACTAAAAACAGGAGTATAGACATTCTTTTCATAAGTGTGTTTGTGGACCTACTGCTGTGTTATTAAAATGAATATAATTTCGGAGTTTTGTATAATTTTTCCCAGGTTGATGCAAAAAGGGAGCTATTATTGTTGCAGGTTAGTTACAAGTACAGAAAAGTAAATGTTAGAGATGCGCAAATTTGAACATTTGGGCCGATATTTATATACAGTACTAATACTGCTGTATTAACCAATATTTTATCAACTTAATAATAAAGCAAGACACTTCTAAAAAAATTAAAAACTCTCACTTTGCCCAGCCCTTTGTAGCTTCTGTGTCCATGTGAGCGACAGGATTTGGCATCTAAGTCATGCATAGAAACATATCTGCCAGCCATGTGCACACCGGTCTGTTGTGAAAAGAATGACAGTAAATTTATTTTCCAGTTTGTCCATAAAGCTCATAATGATTGTCTGTTATGTGTCAACAGCTGATGCAGGAAGGCAGAGAGTACTGGCAGCAGAGGAGGTGGCATTCTGGATGGCACCTATGAGGGGGTGTCAGGCTGGGCTGGGGTGAGGTGGAGACCCCAAGTTCCCCCAGTGAGGAGCTCAGTGACCTCAGGTCTACATTACAGGAGAGACGTCGGGTCTGTCCTGAATACAGCGCAATGTTAGATAATGTTTGGACCAAAAAACACTGCCAGATGGTCCAGAAGTGGACAAGCATTTATGTCTTATTTTGTGTGGAAACTGAAAAAAAAACTGAAATAAAGGAAAAAAAAGATTATTTTTAATACGGCATTAAAAATATTCATGATTGGGGCGGGGTTTATATATAAAGACATGTACGCTGTCCAATGGGAACACATCAACCAACCAATCAGATGTCAGTGATGAATTGTGATGTTATTTTTTTTTTCATCCAATGACTGGGTATCCACATTGGTCTGCTGAATTTGCACATGCTAGGCTCTTCATATGCTAAGTAGAGTCGTTAACATCTCCCTCCAGCCCGCTGCCCTGCAACTCCACCCCCTGGAATCCGCCATCGACAGTTTTTGACTCCCGTGCACTTCCCCGCCAGCTGTCGATAGCTGTCGCTCACGAGCTGCGTTCGCGTCAGTGTACAGGGTCGAAAACCGCCACTTTTCGTGCAGTGGTTGGTTTATTTATTCCGTTATTGGTAGCCTGCTGATATCACAGTGCATCTGATGGCCTGATCTTAGAGTGCTAGTCTTGAAAACAAGCTCTTACATGTGAATTAGATGTGAAAACGACTGAACAGGCCTTTAAGGAAAGGTTACAACGATGGGCTGATGACCTTCCTGTTGAGCAAGTGATACATGCAATAGGGCCCTGATTGGGAAACAACACTACAATTTGCTGTAAATTTAGTTATCATAAATCGTAGATGTTGGAACAGTGATATTCATCCATTTCCACTGGATGTTTGTGCTCCGTATAACATGATGGATTGCTTAGCTGCAAGTATAGCATATTTCCAAAACAAACAAGCAGTGAAGAGAACAAAAAACTAAACAGTTCTGGCAGATGTAAATGGAAAAACACAAATCCGCCACACTTCCTGCTAGCAAGATATTTTTTTTTCACCTATTAGCAGCATTTTCCGTATGTGATAGGGATATGCATTTTCAACAATGGACTCAGAATATATAAAGTTAGCAGAGCAAGTAAGGACATTTCTGTTTCGATTATTTCTCTGTTGTAAAATGGAAATTGAAATTTGATGTCAAGTCTGACACTGTTGGAAAGTTTGTGTATTTCTTAAACATTTGTAACCATATTTGTAAAAAAGATGTTGAGCTCAGTTGCACTCATAAAAATTATAATCAAGTTCAAATTCTGCACCCAGGGATTTTATGTATCTTCGCTTAGTCTGAAATCTACCTACATGATGACAATAACCATCATGACAACACACACACTGTCTGTGAAAGGTTAAGATACCGATTTCCTACATTTCTTGTGATAAATTCCTTCATTTCTCATAATCCAAATGGAAAGTAGCAAGTGTGCTGAGACAGTTGGATGCCTAGCCCCATTTCTATTCCACCAGGCCAGCCACCTGTTTGTGTGGTACAAACTAACAATTTGGCTGATGCTGTTGGTCGCGCAGACTCTCAACCTTATCATCTCAGTATCGGATACAAAACAGCTCGATGTGAACACTGTTTCCTGTGTGACACAGAGTACGCAGCCGATAAAATGAACCTTTGCGCGGACTCGTAGGGCAGACGTCTGTATTGAGTCCACCTCAATGCGGATGTCTGGTTACATGCTGATTTCACGTCCGTTGGTGAAATCAACGGCTAGTAATATGGGGATATTAGATGTCTTTCTAGAGACATTAATGAAGGAATGCATTTTGTATAACCAACTATTTCTTCAAACGTCATTCATCAAATCAAATGAACAATACCAAATAACTGTGGGTTGCAGGATAAAATGCCAAATCATCTCTCAGCAGAGATGATTTGGCAAGTTTCCCATGGGAATATTCATGTATGGGACTTTGCTGCTCAAGCCTGAAAAATGTTGTATTGTCAAGAATTGCTACAGCAAAGAAATAATTGACCAGTATTCTTGGATTGTCTCCCAGAGGGTCCTAGTACTCCTCCTCCCCCTTCACATACAAGCTTCTGATTGCTGACACTTACTAGACAGGAGCTAGGGATAAAGACTACTGGACGCAGAAGAGGTCACCATATCCAGTTTCATCAGCGAGGATGAATAGATGTGGGGCAACCGAACAGCACTCTGCCCCCCCAGAGCTGCCTAGGGCACCGTGGTCCAGAGAAAAGACAGGACGAGAGCACAAAAGAATGACTGAAGTGCATTCCTGAAAGGAGGAGAGATGGGATTGAATGACAGTGGAGGACAGGGGTCCAGTGGTGACATTGGCAGCCAGCGGCATCGAGTTTTCTCTCTGAAAAGCAGACTGGGATAAACAATGACTCTGGCATCTGTCTGGAAGGGAGAAACGGAGACCAGGACCCTTTGCTGTCGAGTGTTTGAGGTCCAGTGGAATGCCTTTAATGTAACCCTGCCCAGTGCTCTCAGCAGATACTTCGTCACTCTTCTTGTAGAATGTAACATGACTCAAACTCTATTGCCACTTCAATTAAAGCACACTTACCCACTGTGAAGCTCCCTCTTGTTGTTGAAAACAATGCATGACAAATTTGCTGTGAGTGGCAGAGGACCGTGTCCCAAGATGACTTGTCCTCTCCTCGGGCCATATTCTGCATTAGATAAAGATCAGCATTCCTCCACTTTACAGATGTGGGTCATGAATTCACAGCGGTTCAAGTAGCATCTCAGGAGGAGATCTCAAACATGTTTCTAAATCCTCGTTTTTTTTACTAATAAACCCAACATTGTGTATTGTGTCATCTAGTGAACATGTTTAATGTTGGAGTATCTATTATTTTGAAGTAAAAAAGGAAGCTGTTGACAGGTTTCTTGTCATTGGACAGACTATGAAAACTCTTAAGTAAGCATTGAATTAGCCTTTTAAATCGTTTATGTGCTAGTTCCTTTTGTCCAGAACTAAAGGGGAACTAAACCATTTTTGTAAAAACTGCTTGTCCTTGCAAATTTACAGCCTTGCCTTTGCCTTCCTATGCAATTCTGCTTGATTCTCATCTCCCTTCAGTTCTCCATCTGGGATTTTTCCCACTAATCTCAGTTTATTTGGTCAACTTAGCCAATCAGCGAACAGAAGAAGAAGTTGTGATTGATTATGTTGATTTTCTGCTCTTGTTTTAGTTATCGTCTTTTGTAGTTTTAGCAATGGCAGCGGAAAAAGTGAACGAAGCATCCTAGCTTTCATAGGTTCGACTGAGGAAGAGGATAAGCGCTTAGGCTTCGTGGCTCCGATTCTATTCTTTATTCTGGCTCTACAGACTGGCCTCAGCAGCCTGGATACAGAGGAACGTTTGGTTCGCTTGAGCAGAAACATGTGCCTTCTACTGTTTTTTTTCTTCTTTTACTGAGAGAAAATATATTTACTTACTCACCGAATCAGCAACATTTCATATACTGTTCGTTCTTTCTCACTCGTTCCAAATATTAAATTTACACTGTTAATTGTTTACAGCGAAGGCAATTTCTAGTAAGCTTCATAGCATCAAACTGCCGCATTACATATGTCATGGACAAATGTAAGCAATTGGGTAAATTTTCAAACGTCCATACATTCCACGCCTCAGGAAGCAATCGTATGCTCTGTATGAAGCAAAGTGTAATACAAGGGACAGCTTTGTACCAGGCTAGCATATTTATTGTTGCTTCCTGTTTTGAAAGAAATTAGCTAACAATGAATGGTTCACTATTATTAGCCAAAGACATAAGGCCTTCATAAAATAAACAATAAAAGTACACTGGTGGTCCAAAATGGGATGTTTAGATAAGAAGAAAATTACACCCTTCATATCACATACACACAAACACACACCCCAACACACTCAGAGGAAGTGCAGCAACATAATGTAAGATATAAATCAAGAAAATGGTCCAAGAGACACCGGGGTTCAGCCCTCCTTGAGGAAACTCCTGTGCTGACGTTCAGAGGATTAAATGCCGTCTTATGGTGGGAAATCTCAGAGACACAGATGTCTATCAGCCCAGCCTGCTGTGTGCAAGGAAAACACAGGTCAACTGGTCTCAGTAGGCCTCCACACCCTGGTCTACCCTCCACTATCACACTTCCCCATTGGTGATTGCTGCTTATTTGTTGGTGGGATTCAGCAAATGGACGAGAGGGAACATTTCCCTGGTGTCTGTACTTCTGTGGGACCGGAAGAGGTTAAACGGTGGCCAATTTACTGTGATTTATGGCCAATTACTTGCTTTCTTCTTCTTCGTTAAAGTCTAAATTATCTTTTGCATACAGGAAGTTGTGGACCTGCTGGAATTTCATTCTGTGAATTCAAATTATACGGTTACTAAACAAGAAGGCATATTTTAGTTAATACATTTTTACAGCTTGAAGGAAAGAGAGGAAAAATTATGAAATGATAAAATTGGCAAAACGCAAGAAAAGATCAGAGTTGATCTGTCAATCAATCATTCAAGTTGATTTCTATAGAATATTTCAACAATATGGCAGTTTAAAGCGCTTTACATTATGAAAACATCATATATGGTCCATATAGTCAACAGCTGTAAAAAACAATTTTGTCAAGTGGCAAAGTTAAAATCATCAATACACATCAAAAATGTTGGTCAATGTTCTATTTCTTATGGTTCAAAACCAACTTTACGGAGGTAGGTTTTTAGTCTTGATTCATAAGAACTGTGTTTAGGTTATTTCGCAGTTTTCTGGAAGTTTGTTCCGGATTTGATGAATGCTGCTTCTTTGCAGCAGGGATAATTTTCCTTCCTGCCTTGACAAAAAGAGAGAAAACGAAAAGAATATATCAGGGCCACCGCAAATTTGACATTGTGAAGGAAATATAACTTTCACATAGCGCATTTGGAAGGAAGCATTGCTTCTGTGAAGATGTTATTATAAATTATTATAAAATAAAGCTGGCATTCTGGAGTGGAAATACGCCTTACGGTTCTTACTTCTGCTGAAGGAAAGGGATGTACTTTTTTCACATTTGTCAGGACCTCAAGGCAAAAAACGGGACATCCTGGATCTTGTCCACGTCTTCGTGGTCTCCGTGTTTCTTTTTGCGACCTGCCAGGTTTACTGTGCCAGAGAAGCTAAGTGCAAGCCAGGAATTGCTTTCTTCCATCCGGGCCTTCGGGCCGTAGGTCGCAGTGCCATATGCGGCAGCTTCTCCCTTTGTTCTCATACACTTCCACCAAGCACAAGTGGTCGGGCTGACCAGGTAGAGTACAGAAACACACCAGCACAATGAGGGCTCTCTTGAATGCTCGCGCACACATTGGAGTGAGGAGTCCCTTCTGACTTTAATTATGTTGTTGTATCCATTAGCCCTGTGGACTCATTACAGGCTCATGCAGGGCGTGGGTGGATGGGGATTCATGGGCCAGGCAGAGACATCGGGGGGCTTTTAGTGGACAGACGAGAAGGTTGAGGGCCTCTCCAGGCTGGGCATTCCTCCTCTGCCTCCTGTAGAGTGGCCGTGGATTGCTCTTACTACAATATTCAAGTTGATCACCAGCTGTCCTTATCTGACCCTTTTTGTGAATAATGCCTTCTGTTAGCGGTGGCGCATAATTTCTGCCTGATTGTTGCGATTGTGTGACACGCAGGTCTGCCACGTTACAAGCAGAAGAAGAGCGGAGGACCATGTTAAAAGCAAAGTTTCTGAGCAAATAGGACTCTGAAACATCTCTTAGCCAACACGGGAAGCTGATATTGTGCTTCATTTGTCTTCTGGATCCATTCTGCTTTCTTTCTTTCATTCTTATTGCTGGAAAAGTCATTTGTTTTGTATCAGTGAGATTTTGTTGGATTGTGTCTTCCTCTGCGGTCGGCCTTGAGCCCAGAGTCTGCCGGAGCTGTTTTTGTGCTTCAGGTTGGAAAATAACTAGAAGGTAAAGTAAGGAATAAAATCAGGTCAGGTCTTCATTGTTTACATATATAAGCTTCATCTGGACCGGTAAACATTTTCACCCCAGGTTTGCACTCATTATTTCCTCATGTAAAACGAGACTCATTAAGGTGGACGTGGAAGCACAGATGTTGGAGCAGAACAAGTAAATCTTGTACGACAGAGTTTTTTGAAAACCCCTGTTCCTGTCAGAAATGTGTGAATCAAAGTGAACTAAGTAAAGATTCTATTGTTTAGGAAAGAATTCAATCTGTTTAATTTGTTATTGTATCCTGATTTATAATACATTTGATTAAGTTCTGCTTTTGTGGATTTCTTTATATCATCTTTATAAAGAAAAGGCAAACCATTACACTTTTAAAGTTTTAAAAAGCTGCAAATTATTTTTACATTTCAAGGTCAGTTAATGGGATATCACAGAAAGTGATAAAGTGAGCAGAGGTTTTCAGCATAGAGAAGTACCTTTAGCCTGCCAGTCAGCTGGCTGGAAGAAGGCATTTAAAGCTAACAAGTCAAATTCAGCTCTTTGGAAATACTGTTGGCCTAAAGAAATAGTGACTGTTTAGGTACAGAAACCACTTTTACTTAGCTATTATTAAGCTGGAAGTACAGTTTGCGAGCAATGAAGTGTGTCTGTTTATTAGCTGACTGTAATTCTTGGATACTGTAAGGGGGGATTTATTGTATCGTTTATAATTTATCGTGATGCATTTTTCTTTATCATGATAAGAATTTTGATTTATCGTCACAATAAATTCAAATTAATATTTAAATTCCCCCAAAGCTTTATGTTTTGTTGAGATTTAGTTTTAACCATTTTTTGGCATTTCAGTGAGAGTAACGATAATACCAATAAATTTTAAAATATGTGTGTTGTTTAGTGATACAAATTACACTTTTTTATGTGAGTGGTGTAAAGAAAAACATTAAAAATGGAATGTTTTTCAAGAGCAGCATTTGTGTTTGTGGGGCTTTAATTACTGTGACATGAATCACAGCCAGACAGTTACGTAGAAAAAGGAGTAATAAATAGTTAATGTCATCACTTTTATTGTTGACACAATAGTATTACAAAACCTTAAGTCCATATCACTGACATCTACTGTAGCTGTAATAAATATAGTAGAATATA